>CAJVQA010008195.1:0-13158 GCA_910591915.1 Cetraspora pellucida | reverse complement strand
AGATAACATGGATTTTTAACAGTACTACTGTAAAGGCTAGACCTAGAAAATGGACACCAATGTGGAAGAAATCGGACGAACAAGAACCTCGGTAAGGGGTACTACCAACCAGGCCGTCAGAAGACTCGAACCAGAGGAAAAGGACTTTGGAGGGCAAACCCTGGGGTACCAGAAACAGGTCACAGTCCTACCGGACTATCTAGATTGGGAGTTTGAGGTTGGAAACAGAAGTATACTAAAGTACTAGGGATATGCTATGAAGTCAGTGCTAGGGTCTGGGTGAACTCTGCAAGGGCGAGCCCTATTAGCAAAGATTAAATGTGGGTAGTTAGTTAGCAGAGGGGCCCCCTGGAGCCCTATAGTCAGGTGACATATTCTGAAATGTGTAATGGCCTAACAAACATACAGACAGAAAGGTCAAAGTTAGGTTAAATGGCATCTAATTAGGTGTACAGGAGCTTGTGCTGCTATCTGCTAATGTAGTATAGAGGTAACCTTGTACAAGTTATGTAATCATAATTGAATTTACAATAAAGGCAATAGCCACCATAACTAAAAGGCCTTAGCGTAAGCAAAAAAAATAAAATAAAATAAAAAAATATATATATATATATTATATATAGTAAAAATTTAAGCCAATTTGGATTAGTAGTTATCAAGAAAATATATGTCAAAGTTTAAGAAAATTTAATGAATTTTATAAAAATTGTTACTAATTGATAATGATTATAATTATTTAAAATCATTATATATCAATAATTATTATATATTGATAGTAATATATATTGATATATAGTAACTAATCGATATATATTGATTATTTTTAATCAATATATATTGATTAAATGTTATATATCGATACAAATCTATTTAAAAATTTTCCTGATGTATTTCTATCTTTATATTCTTGCTTTTGATATGACTTACAATGTTCATTATCTATGTTGTGTTTTTTTCTTTAAAGTGCTTCTATTCTCTATATTTTGAGTTGCCCTATTAATGTTTCTTAATGCTGTGATGTTATTTATATATATTTTCAGACTTTTCTCTTCTGGAACTGTCAAAATTACTGTTCATACTGCTGCTAGCTTTGCTATTGTTGCTAAAGGTATCTCTTAAGTCTAAATAGAGCTTCTTTCTTTAGCCAGTCTTCTTTATCTCCTACTTGTATTTAGCTAATATCCATCTTCTCTATATTGTTTCCTTTTCCCTTTTTATATAATGCTTCATCAATATAGATAATATACTTTTTTTTTTTTTTTGTTTTATATTAGGATTTCTATTAACTGGTTTGTAATTGTATCATTTAACTCTTGTTTCTTGATTAGTTCTACTTTTAATTCTTTTGCTAGTCTTAATTCTAATAACTTTATTTCATCTTTTTTCTATTTTTCTGTTCTTCTATTTTCTAATAACTGTTCTAATATTACATTTATCTTGTTGTTTGTTTTCTCAATTAGTAACTCTAAAACCACTTTTATGTTTTAGTCTCATCTTATTTATCTTTTATACTTGTCTGTTATCTTTTCTGATCTATTTTTACAACCTTTACATACACTTATTTATGTATATGTTTTCTCTTCTTCTTTATGCATTAGCCAATGTTCTGTTAACACTTTTTTCTTTTTTTTCTTAATTCTTTTGCTAAATTGCTAGTTGTGTTTTGGTTTATGTATGATTTATTCTTTCTTTCTTCAGTTTTCTGAAATCTTTGTTTACTTAATCTTTAATACCTGTGTATTGTAACTATCTATTTTGTAAAGGTCTTGTATTTCTCTACTTGTTTGTGTTTTTAGCAACTTTTTTTCTATTTTGCTAAACTATTTGGCTTTCTTTTTTTTGCATAATAGGCTTTGAAGACTCTTGAGCTGTCTTTATATGATTAAGCTGTTATCTTTTATATCTATTAGCTGATTCATATATAATAATTTTTATTTATTTATTGTGCTACTACTTGTTGTTTATATTTTTGTTTCTAGCATGTCTTTTATTTGTCTATCATGTCTGTAAACTTTTTATAGTCATTTTGCTTCTTTAATGTTTATTCTTATTTCTTTTGCTTTAGCTATTATTTAATATGCTAAGTTATTTTTTTAGAACTTTTTAGCTTCTGGTTTATTTTTGTTATGCTAAATGTCTTTTGTTAAGTTTGCTTTCTGATATCTTTGAGCTATTTTGAGTCTTGTTAATTTATCTAGACTGTCTTATCTGTTAAGTCTTAAGAAGATATTACTAATTTGCTTAGTTGTTATTTCTTAGCTTAGTGATTTGTAATTGCTTATATCTTTATATTCAATTATGCAATTGCTTAATGTTTTCATTATGTTGTATTTGTGTTTAGCCAAGCATATCAATAGTTAATATATTTTATCAATTATCTTTTCTGACATCTTCATTAATTATAAGAGGTATCCTAGCTTAGAAATTATTACTGCATTGTTTATATACGCAATCTGGCCCATTGTTATTTTTTTGTATCTTAGATCTTTAACTGTTTAACTATGTCTTTTGCTTTCTTACATACTAGTACTTCTTTTATTTTACTGTTTAGCCAGATCCCTAGTAATCTTACAATCTTATTTTTAGCTTTTTCTGTTATTTTGTTATAACCAAAAGTAATTTCTCTTTTTGCTTCTTTAATTTTTGTTTTTATTACTATAAGCTTTGATTTGGATCTGTTTATTTTAATATTATTTACTTTAAAAAACTCTTCTGCGATACTCAGAATTCTTAGCATTTGCTCTTTGCTGTTTGCAATCTATATTGTATTATCTGCATATATGATTGTTGCTTGTTTATATCTTATGATGATGTTACTATATGCTCTTTCTGCAATTTCTTGTTCTATTACATAGTTTAGTGATTTATCTTTTTGTATTCTTTCTAATAATGGGTCATAAAAAAGACATCAAACTAGTAATAAAATCACCTCTCTTTGGTCTATTCCATCTTCTGTCATTATTTCTTCTGTTAGACTATAAGCTGTTATAACTTTAAATTTCTACTTATAGAAGATGTTGCTTATATATTCTCTTTTTTTTTGTGATATTTTGACTCTTTTCAAAGCTCATTTTAGGCTTTCTAATAGAACTAAGCCAAATGTCTTTTTTATATTTTGTAACAGTATCCAAACTTCTTTATTCTTTTCTTATACTTTCTCTATTATCATATTCAGTATATGTATAGGTTGCTTTATAGAGTTGCCTAGAAGATCTGCAAAATTTGGACCCTTAAGTATATTTTTTTCTGTAAACATTCTGGCTAGTCTTTTTGTTACTATCTTTTGACAACTTTTCTGAAAGTTTTAATCAATGCTATTGATCTATATTGTTTAAACAATATCTCCAATCCACATCTTTCAGAATTGGATATACTTGTGCTATTTTCTACTTTTTTGGTATATATTCTTTTTGTATAATTAGATTTACAAATGCTCTAAAGATTTTTATAACTTCTTCTCTGCTTATTTAATTAATATGTAGCTTATGCCTAATATTCCTAAAGCTGTATTCACTTTAAGTTCTCTAAGTATGTCTTCTCATTCTTTTTCTTCTATTTTTTTATCTAATTTCTTATATCAGGCCTTATTGATCTACTCTTTCAGTTTATATATTTTTCTATTCTTTTGTTATTTCTTTTAGTTTGGTTTTTCTTTTTCTAAATTGATTTTTGTAGTGAGCAGCCAAACTATTTAGAACTGTATTTGGCTCTGATATTAGGTTAACTTCTTCTTTGTCTTGTATTATAAATCTGTCTAGAATGATCTTTTTGTATAGTCTGCTTAGTAGACTTTAAATTATTCATTCTTGATCAGTTTTAATTATTTCATATCTTCTGTTTATGTTTTCTTCTATTTGTTTTCTCTGTATTTGTTCCTAATTCTCTTTTTTTATCTTTCTAATTATTCTTTGCCAATTTTTAATATCATTTATTTAAGCTTTTGACTATTGTCTGTTAAGTTTTAATAATGTTACTCCTAACTCTTTCTTTATATTCTTTAGTTTATTGTTTATTTTGATTTCTTCTTCTTTTTCTATATTTTGGTTCTTTATACTTTTTGCTTTTTTAATTATTTGTTAAAGTTCAATAATATGTTTGCTTTGTTTAGTCTTTTTTTGGTCTTGTCTTCTGTTCATCTTTGTGTTAAATATCTTTTTTTTTAGGATTTGCTTGTTTGCTGCTTCAATTATGGCCTCTTCTATTGCATTTTATATTTAATCAAACCTGTCTGTGCTACAACCTACTTCTGCTTTATTATCTTTTAGTTGTCTTAGTACTTTTTTTCATTCTAACCAATTTTGTAGCTTTCTTGCATACTTTTCTTAGTCTTCTTATTTTGCTTATTATATAAATATATTGTTCTTGTTTGGTTTTTATATTTGGTTTTTGCCTTGCTGCATTTTGTAATTACATGTTTCATCCATATTTTTGTTATTATTATTTTGTGATTACTATCTGTTAAACCTTCTGCTTCTTCTATGTTTATCTTCTGTAAGCCTAATGCAAATGCTTCTAATAGCCAAATATAATCTATTCTTATTGCAGCCTTTTGATTTAACTATATATATGCTTTTTTGTCAGATATATGTTTCTAAATGAGTCTACAAAGTTCTGTCTTTTGAGTCATCTAAATATTGGTAGTCTTTTGTAACTTGATATTTGTGAGTGTTGTTTGTCTAGTATATTATCTACTGTGTGATTAAAATCATCTAATATAACTATTTCTGTACATCTTTTCTTGTTTGTTACTATCTTTATAATTCTTTGCTGAATTTTTTTACTTATTGATTTGCCATTTGGTAGGATATATACTTTTAATACTACTAGTTTTAATTGTTTAAATATAATCTCACTTTTAGCAAGTATTCACTAATTCTTTTAACTGTTCTTACATGCTTCACACATTTTTCATCTATTAGTATTCCTATATCTAATCTTTTTTTCTTGTTTATCACTACACTAGTCTAGTAATCCTTATACTGTATATTGTAACTATATAACAAAAATTTTTCTTTCTTTTTTGTAATATTCATTTCTGTTATTTCTACTATTATAAGTTCTTTTTTATTTGCATATTTTATAAGATTTTTCAATGTCCAACCCTTGGTTTTAAGTTTATTAATATTGTATTATACAATTTTGATTTTTTTTTTCCTTATTTTCATTTGTTTTTCAGATATTTATATTGTGTTTCTATGTCTACTGCCTTTTCTTTTCTTTTTTTCTTTGTTTTTCTTTTATAACCAAAAGATGTTTCCATATTACTTCTTTTAAAGATTCTTCTTTTACTGTATAAAAACTCTTCAATCTTCTGGTCTATATTCATTGATTCAACTAGGATGCCTTTAGGAGCAATAGGCCAAACTTCCTTTTGTTGCACTACTTGTACCTTTCTATCTTTCAAGTTTTTCCAAAATCTAATTTAGGATGTTACTTGTATATGAAAATTCTTCTTATATTTGGGAATTAGTTTTAGTATTTTTTCTTCTATAAGGTCTGCCTTCTTCTTTAGATGAGTTTATATGTCTTGTTTTATTTTCTGCAGTTTGATCTGGTATATAACCTCTGTTTGCTACTATCTGATCTTTTACTCTTTGATTTTGTTTTTTTCTTTTCTTATATTTAATCTAAATTTTTGTTCTTTTTTTCTGTTATTGTTCTCTTCTACAACAAAGGTTTGGCTAAACCTTTTCTAGCTTCTTCTTCTTTCTTGTTTGAGACTTTTTTTTTATCTTGTTTTTTCCTTTTTTTTCTTTATCCAATAAAGTCAAAAGTTGTTAAACATGAATAGTTTTAATTGAACTGATTTTATATTTTTTTTTGTTGCAAACATGACTATTGTAGTTTTTCTTTAATTTCCTTTTCTATTTGGAAGTATGTAAACTGATTTAACTTCTTTGTTTCTCAGACTACATAACAGTAGGATTCTGAGACACTTCCTGATAGCTTTGTTAGTTTTGCTGTATATTTTCTTTGTCTTTCTTTTGCTTTGTAATTTTCTATTTCCCTAGTTATTTATACTAGTTTGTTATTATTTATTGGTATAATCCATGATACATCTTCATGTATTTCTTCTATTTGTATTATTGCTAAGACCTTGTATTTTAACTTTTTGATTCTTACTATGTAGGTTTTTCTAAATCTTCTGCAAATGTATTTTAATTTTTTTTTGTTTATATTTGTAAGCAGATTCCAAATCATTATGTAGTTTGTATTTTTTGATTCTTCACCTATTCTGTTCCAGTTTTTTTTTGTCTTAATTTTATTCTCCTTTTATTCAGGTTCTTCTTCTTTGATTTTTGCTTCACTATTTCTTTTTTTCTGGTATCTTTCATCATATTGTGTTTTTTTTTTCTACTATCTTCTTCTTTTTCTTCTGGTATTATTTTATACCAATTACTCTTTTTTTTTGCTAATTCTTTGTATTGCTTCATTTCTTCTATATTTGCAGTTAAAGTTTATTTTTATCCATAAGTTTCCTCTTTTAAAGATTTCTCTAATGTCTTTAATATGTATGTTGTTTCTTAAAAACCATTTAATGAATTTCATACAGTTTTTTTTTGTTTTACTAGGTACATTGTGCACTAGTATATTAGTGAGTAGACTGTTGTTTCAGTTACAGTGTTTTTTGTTTAGAGCCTATATACTCTCTTCTAAGGGTTCTCCAACTATGTTTATTTCACTTTTGATTTTTTTTCTAATGCCTTCTTGTTTTTGTTTTTTTTTCTGTTCTTCTGTATTTTTCCTTTGGGTAAGTAAATTCTCTTTGTCTTAGTTCTTGTTTGTTAGACTTACCTATATACTTACTTTTTTTTGTAAGCTTTCAATATTATCTTGTATTTCTTTTTCAATTGCTTTTTCATTTTCTGTCTTCTTCTCTTGCATTGCTTTGTGTAATTTTTCTTGATTTCTGTTTACTTCATTTAAATACTACTGTATTTCTTTTTCTTTGTTTTGTGACTGCTCTATTGCTAGTTTTTTTATTATAATATTTTTGCTTTGTTTGTTAATATTAATCTTCTTTTCTGGTTGCTTTTCTTCTGCTATTTTAATTATTTTTCTAGTTATACATAGCAGAACAACCTCTATTGGGTCTTGTTCAGTTAGCATAGCAACAATTTTATCTTCTCTATCTGGTATTGCAAAGGTTTTGTTTACTTAGTTGAAAAAAACTCTGTTGTATATGTTGTTTGCTGTTCAATATGCTCTCTTAATATAGATTAACATTAGACTTTCTTTCTAATTTTATGTGCTACTTATTTTGAGTCTAAGTATTAGTAATTTTTATTTGCTACTTGTTGTTCTAGAATTTTTTATGCCTTATATCTATCACTATCTGAATTGGGTTTGTTTGTACATTGGCTAATCTACATATTTGTTTGTTTTTCTATTCATGTGTTGCAGTAATTTACAGATCTACATTTCTAGGTTACAGTAGATTTCCACAATTCTGTTTTTTACAATATTAACCAAGATGTTTTCTATTCTATCTTCTTGGTCAGTTATCTAAGTTTTCTCTTTCTTACTCTTGTTATATCTTCTTTGCTAGCTTTATCTTTTTTCTTAGATCTGTAAAGCTAGTTTAAACAGTTATTCTTTGATAAACTTCTAAATTGCTTTTTTACAATTTGTATACAAATAATTAGTGAAGAGAGTTGATTTTTTTAATGCTATTGCATTATTTGTAAATATTCTGACTTTTTTTTTTGATATTATTATAGAATAAATTTTTATTATTATTATTATTTTTTTTCTTAAACAGTCATATTAGTATTTTATTAAAATTTTGAAATTACATTTGCAATTACATAAATATCTCTAATAACTAAGTCTAGCATTATCTAGCCACCCTAATAATATCTAAATACAACCTAACACATTACTTTAAACAAAAGTAAACTACTTGTTTGAATACTTAAAGTTCATAATAAAAGTGTCTTCTTTCTTTCATGACAAGCTTCAATATTGTCTTCTTGGTTTTTTATTTAATTTGTTTTATTTTCTCTTTTGCTTTCTCTTTTCTTTTTTTTATTCTTTGCTGATTTGCCTTCTTTTTTTTATTTGGTTTTTTTTTCTTTTTTTCTATTTCTCTTTTTGCTTTACTTGTTATTTCTATTTTTTTTTCATTCATTAATTTTTTTATATCATGTTCTTCATATTTGTTTATAAAATGTATTTCAGACTATTTTTATGATTGTTTTTAAAAACTGCTGTTTTGATTTTTTATTTAGAAGTTATGTTAATCTGTTTTATATTTTTTTTAGAATTAGACCTTTAATTAGTACTTCTTTTATTTTAATTTTCTCTGCTTTTGTTTTTTCAAAAAGTACTATATATAATATATATAGAGGAATTCAAACTTTTTTTTTCAATCTCTTTTATGCTATTGTGATAATTACTTTTTGAATTCTTTTTTATAAGTTTTTTTGCCCTTTGCATGTTGCCAAATATGCTTGTATTTTTTTTACTTTGTCTTAACATACTTGATATTTTGTTGTTGTATATATATTTGGTCTTCTTTTGTTAAGTTTTTTTAAAGTCAAAAGTTTATTTATTATGCACTTTATAAAAGCACTTCTTTTTGTACTACTTCTTGTTATGCAGTGCACTCTTTTAGTTATCTTCAGTTTTTTTCAAAAGTATGTTCAATCATAAATTATGACTGCTGCTTTTGGTTCTAAATTTTTAATTGCTTTTGTTTCTTTCATTCTGCTTCTAATTTTGTATTTGTTACTAATTTACAAAGCAGTTTTGCTAATATATTAGTTTGTCTGTTTTTTCACTTTAGGTAGCACTCTATCTTTTTATAACTGATTTCTTTAGCCTGTACAGTCTTCTTACTTAGTGTTTCTTTTTTTGCTAAACTATCAGCTTTGTTATTTCACTTGTTTTTACTGCAGCTTTTAACTTTAACTAATTTTATTTAAATGTTTTTTATTTTGATAAGATCTTTAATTTTCATTATTCATATTGTATTCTTCTTTTTAAGAATCTTGTTTCTGTCTACTTATTTCAAACTTCTGCTAATATTTCTTATTACAGCATTGCTGTTTGTATATATCTTTATTTTGATATTGTTAAAATTGCTATTTAGATTGCTACTAACTCTGCAATTATTAATATTTGCCATTTTTCTAAACCTAATGCTATCTCTTCTTCTGGCCATTCTTGTGTTTTATTTGTCTGGACCCATTTAATACCTATATTGTTTTTATTTATTATGTTTTTTTTTGCTTCTTATACTTACTGTTTTTTTGTATATATCAGATACATGTTTTTATTTTTTATTATGTTTCTTCTTAAGATTTCTATTACTTTTTGATTAATATTCTTTTTTAACTTCTGTTATCTATCAATTTCTATTTCTAGCTCTTCTATTGTTGTATATTTTTTAAGCTTTTGTTCTTTTATTTCTGATTTATCTGTCTTTATTATGTCTGTTATTTGATCTATTATTATTTTAATTTTATTGTTGCCTTTTTTTATTAATATATTTGGAACTATATTGATTTTGCTGATTGTTCTTATTTATTGCTAATAGCTATCTTCAATTTGTTTTTTCTTTCTTATATAACCATTGCATCTTTTTATTTTAGTAACTAGTTCATTTTCTTTGCTTTGCATTTGCCAATGTTCTACTAATATTTTTTCTTTTTTTTGATTGTTTTTTCTAACTACCTGTGATTTTATGTATTATATACTACTTATTCTCTTTTATTTCTATCTTCTAAAATATGCTTCTACTTGATTTGCATTGCTGTATTTTTTCTATTTGTTTTAAAGTATTTTTTGATTTTTCTGCTTTTTGGTTTGCTAAGTACCTAAGTTCTATTGTTTTAAACCACTCTGCTTTCTTTTCTTTGTATAATAGACCTTGGTAGTTTTTTAGCTATTGCTATATAATTAGCTTTTCTTCTCTTATATCAAGCAACTAATTCAAATATATTAGGCCTAATTTACTTATTTTAATTTTACTCTTCTTTCACAAACAAGTATTAACAAGTTTTTTTATTTTAGTATCATGTTCTACTATTGTCTATAGGTTGTTTTTTGTTCTTATATTTATTCTTAGCTTTTTTGCTTTTAAGATTGTTAGACAAGCTAGATTGTTTCTTCAACAATTTTCATCTTTTCCAATTTCTATATATCTTCTGTTAGATTTGCTCTCTGGCAGCCTTGTGTTATTCTTAGTTTTGTTAACTGTCTAAAGTTATTATATTTGTTTAATCTTGCTAATAGGCTGCCTATTTGCTTTATTGTTAATTTTTGTCTTGCAACTTCTAAAATCTTTATGCTTTATTATGCAATTCTCTAATGTTCTTTGTAAATTATTTTTTTGTTTAGCCAAACTTATTATTAGTTGATATATTTTATTTATACTTTTATCTAACATTTTTGTTAATTTCAATATACAATATAATTTAATTTTAGTATTATTACTATATTGTTTATGTATGCAATTTGCTTATTGTCATTTTTTTGTACTTGAAATCTCTTATTGTTTGATATATTATTCTTTATGCTTTCTTTTTTATTAGTGCTTTACACATTTTGCTATTTAGCTATATTCTTAGTATCTAGATTATCTTATTCTTTGGTTTTTCTATTACTCTTTTTTTTTAAATACTATTTCTTTTTTTTCTTTTCTGACTTTTGTATTAATTATCAAAAGTTTTGATTTGGATCTATTTATTTCTATGTTATTTATTTTAAAAAACTCTTTAGCTATTTTTAAAATCTTCAATAGTTGTTTTTTACTATTTGCAATCTATATTGTATCATCTGAATATATAATTGCTGTTTGATAATATCTTGTAATATTATTGTATTTTATATCTTTCTTAGCTTATTGTTCTACTATATAATCTAGATCTTTATTTTATTGTACTTTTTCTAACAGTAGATTATAGAATATATACTATATTAATAATAATATTATTTTATTTTGGTTTATTTTATCTTTTATTATTATTTTTTTTATCAAATATATGTTGTAATTATCCTTAATTGTCTTTTGTAAAAATAGTTTAAGATGTATTTAATTGTTTTCTTGAGTATTTTAACTCTTTTCAATGCTAGCTTAAAACTTTTAAGTAAAACTAAATCAAATATTTTTTTTATGTCTTGCAGTAGTATTCATATTTCTTTGTTCTTTTTTTTTGTTCTTTTCATAATCATATTTAGAATATGTACTGATTGTTTTGTTAAATTTCTTAGTAGGCCTGCATAGTTTAGCTCTTTGAGTATTTTTCTTTCTATAAATACTTTGACAAGCCTTTTTGTTACTACTTTTGTTACAATATTTTTAAATATTTTGATTAATGCTATTAGCTAGATATTGTTTAAACTATAGTATATTCCTATTCTATGTCTTTTGATATTGAATAAACTTGTGTTATTTTTTTTTTATTTTGTTGGTATTTTTTCTTCTTTTAGATATAGGTTTGCAAATCTTTCTAATATTTCTAAGTTTTTTTTTCTGCTCATTTAAAAATAAAGACAAGTATTTTAAAATTATATATAAATCTAATAAAAATTTTTTTTATATTTAATTTTATAAAAAATTATATTAAGTAAACTAATTTTAATCATTAAGTAAAAGTTGTAAAGTAGGTCTTTTTGATTTTAATGATAGTAAAGTTATTAAAATAGATTAAAAGCTTATTAAAATATAAAATTTTAAAGATTAGGATATAAAATTATAAACATTCAATAATTAGTCAACTCTTTCTGATGATTACTTAAACCAAACTAGCACCAAAACAGTTTGCAGAATTATGCTTTTAAGATGATAATATCTTTGATTCTGTTTAGATATATAAAGCAGATTGTTGCTAACAAACTAAAAGTACGTGAAAAAACCAAGATGTGGACAACTTTTTTGGTGGTTTGTGTTGAGGTCAAGTCTTGTCTGTTAGTAGACTCTTTAATATGTTTAGTACCCAAACCAGAAGGACATTCTGAAAACAATAGAGAAAAACTCTGATTAAAGGTTATCAAAAGCTTGAAAACAAACAAACAACTGGAAACACACTCTTTGGTTTGGCTTTTCACATATCATATCTGTTGACCTTCTCTACCTATTTTATTTTTCTTACTCAAAAGTGAAGAAATTGGCTTCCTTTTTACAAAAGATTGGCATTGTTTACCACTTCCTTTTTCAGACAGTTATGTGTTGTAATATAATATAATAGGAACACAACAATCACATATATAGCCTAATATATGGTGTAATGAAGAAATAAAGAAGAATTTAAGTTGAAGAATTATAGCAAATTAGAGATATATAGTAATTCCTAAAATCATATATATATAATTTTTAACTTTTTTAGTACAAGTTAAAGTGTAGTTAGATCCTTAGCACAGATTTAAAGTGCTAGTGTTCTAAATGGTCATGAATAAGGTGTGCTCTCTTACACTTTTTTTTTTTTTCCTGTATCTCTTTTTAGTTTAGTTTAGTTTAGTGTTTTTTTTTTTTCTTTCACTTCACTACGAAAAAGTGTTATCAGATTGGTAATATTCTATTGTAAAGTGGTAGTCAGATGAGTCTCCCAGATCCCCTTTTTTCATTAGAAATTAGACAACTGGTGTGGCAGATCACTTGTAAATGCTCATAGAAGTAACTATGAGATGTCAACTCAGCATATTAAGTCTAAAAATGTTTGTTAGATATTAGCAGAAATCTTAATAAAGAGTATTAGCAAGACTGCCAATGTGGAAAAAAAAAGATATAAAATTATAAAATAAAATTAACTAATAGGTTTATATAAATTAATCAATCAAATTCTTCATTTTTGTGCTATCTAAGTAAATTTTAACCTATTTAAGTAAACTTTATTATATATACAAGTATATTTTTTTAAAATAATACAATATACTGATAATTATAAATAATACAATATATAATAATTTTTATAATAAAACATAGTAACTATTGAAATTTTTGCTTTATAATAAAATTTTTAGAAAAAATTTTATTATAGAGCAAAAATTCAATAATTACTATATTTTATTATAAAAATTATTATGTGTTGCATTATTTATAATTGCCAGTATATTTTAAAATTTTACTATAATAGTTAAATAATTTTATTTATAATATTATAAAATTTTTTATTAATTAATTAAAAAATAAAAAAGTTTTATTAATAACATATA
>CAJVQA010008194.1:0-13158 GCA_910591915.1 Cetraspora pellucida | reverse complement strand
AAATAACATAGTTAGTATTCGACCTACTGCACATATAATCTAATTTAAAGTTGCAAATAAAACTTATAAAAGTTAAGAAAACAAAAAACTTATGATGAAAGCAGTTTCGTCTGTAACTCGCTCTGAAAATTCATCTTCTGTTCCTGGTTTTGCATGACAATGTCGCGCAGCTACTTATTTATTATCTTAACATTATTATATATAGCATTTATTAGCAATAGAATAGTCTTTATTGTAATAATTTATATATATATAATATTTATAAAAACACTACTTTTTGACCCTTCAAGAAAGTTAATGTCTTCATATATTTTATAGTAAATAAACTAAATACAATATTTAATACCTTCATATACTATCTATTGTTGTCTCTGTCTTAAAATTCTAAATAACTCTGTATTTTGTTAAATCTTTTATAGACATTGCATAGAATCTGTTAAGTTATAGTCATCATATTATAATTAAACAGCTTCTGTTATTATTGTAATTAAAAGAAAAACTACAGGTTACATTTTGGTAATGATTGTGAGATAAGTTTTCAATTTAATGTAAATAATTGATTTTAGTTAGTTATATAGAAACTCTATCAATATTAGTCTGTTTGATCTGAATTTGAAGAATATATACTTGAAAACCTATTGCACCATTTTTACTAAGCATATCTTAGTAAGAAAATCTCTTTAAAACCTTCTATTTAATGTTAAAATAATGATGACATTTTTGATCTACAAAGAATTTGTAAGAAACTTCTTTTGAAAAAACATTCTGACTATTATTATGCAAATATTAACATCTATATCTCAGCAACTACTAGACTAATTTTAGCATTTTGACCTTTTTTAGAATCAGAAGGCCTTCTTTTACAACTTTTCTTTAAGTAACAAACCTATTATCATAATAAGTTCAAAAAATTTAGAATTTAGAAATAAAAATATAAGTATTTGTATTGTGATAAACAGTTTCTAAATTGATAGTATATACAATTTAACTTTTTTTTTGAATATTTCTGTTGTCTTAATAACTAGGAGTGCAGGTAGTGCTCTTTTATTAAGAATATTATATGTGACTTAGTTACTTTTTAAATATTTACATATTCATTTAAAAAATTTGAATCTAGAACTAAAAAGGTTGTTTTTTAAAATTCATATTTCTTTTGAAATATAATTTCTAATAAGAAGTTTAAGGAGTTAAGAGGTGTATCTAAATTTCTCCATTTTACTGAAGTATATCGACACCATATTTTATAGATTGTAGTAATATGTAACCAGGTCAAAGCTGTTAGAGCATAAGGACAAGTATTGTTGAAGACTTGAAAAATGTTATTTAGTGAAGATAGTATAGGTATCTCTTTGTTAATATTAAGAAACTGTATGCTTTCTTTCAGATTATTATGCTTCGAGGGCATTCTAGAGTAAAGTGTTCTATAGTTTGTATTTCTAGAGATTGGAACTATTTAACTATTTAAAATTGCTTGATAGTTCCAGGCAGAATTATGTTAATTATGGGCTGGAATTATTTTAATGCCAGCAAAATTAAACAGTTAAATGATTAAATGATTAAATGATTAAGAAAAATTTTAGGCAGTTCCAATCTCTATGTATTTCATTTAAGCACCAAGTACAGTTTCCTGTTTCTGATGATCCAATATGTCTTAATCGATATCTTAGCAGAAGTGCTCTGTAAAAGAGACACCAAAAAACATCTTTTTTCTTGCTACAAACAGACTTCAAAGAGAGCCAGATATGCTGTGGTGCCTGCAAAGAAGTTTGTAATAAAGTTAATTAAAAGAAGATTCTTTTAAAAGTTATAATTTTCTTGACTGAGAGTTCATTTTCTTTAATTTCTTTAATCCTGATTTTATTACTATTTTAGAGCAAGTTGAAAGTATATGAAACTTTGCCTTTGATTTTTGTTCAGGCCTTTAAGTAAGGTTTCCATTTTGAAGGCCAGGCTTTTGTACTTGTATTGCCAGAATTTAGTGTTTGAATAGGAAAAATGTTTTTTCTATCATTAAGTATTGACTATATCTTATTTCTTTTATATATTGTCCACCTCAAGTTGGATATAAGAAGTCTTATCCAAACTGTTATTAAGTAAGCATCTAGCATATCTTTGATGACTGAAACTTGAAGACCTGCTAACTCTGTCAATTGCTAAAAGATGGAATATCTGAAAAGCATCTGTGATATGTCTTTAATTCAAAAAGTCATAATTCTGTTTATTTATACTACTTGCTTTCTGTTTGAAAAAAGCAAATAGGCTGAGTACCAAACTTTGGATAGGATAAGTAATTTTGTAATTAAAATTTTTTCTTTAAAGAAGAGATTTCTGTTTAGAAGCTTATCAAAAGATTTTTTAGCTTATTAATAGTAATAGCCCAAAGATCTTTTTTTAGTTGACCATTAGTAAGAATGTTGTAACTCAGAATAGTAATATTTTCTTGTTCTTCCAATTTGATGAATTGGTTTTCATTAGTAAGCTCTATTCGTTGAGCTATAGCTGTAAGAGAAACTAATTTGGTTTTAGTTTTATTAATTTTTGCATTTGAAGCTGCTTCATATAGGCTTAGTGCTGTTATGGTTTTGTTCAAATTTACATAAGCAAAAGTTCTAAAAAACTGATTTCCTAGTTTTATATCCTGTAATTGGCTTTCTAAGTTTCTTATAAAAGGCTCAAAAGCTAGTATATAAGAAGTAGAAAAAGAGAATCTCCTTGTCTAACTTCTTTTTCTACTCTAAGCAGTCTGGAAATAGCTCTAGCATCTATAATATAAGCCTCTTGGTTAGAGAAAAGATTATGTACTAGGCTTATAAACTTGTGATCAAAGTTTATATTCTTCAGAATAAGTTCTAAAAAATTATGACTGATATGATCAAATGCTTTTTGTTGGTTAATGAGAAGTAACTAATGTTGTTTAAAAAGGTCCAATTGGTTTCTTAGAGTAGTGATAATATATAGAGCTGCATCAGTAATAGATCAGTTTTTAATAAATACATGTTGTTGATGAGATACTAATTTCACACATATAAGGTTAAGATGATTGGCTAAAATCTTTATAAAAATTTTAGTATCACTATTTACTAGTGATATTAGCAGTTATATACATCTTTGAGATTTTCTGCTTTTTTAGATATTAGTAAGATTAGACTTTTACATTATGAGGTTGGCATAACTCCTGAACTGAGAGTATGATTAAAAACACTATAAAGAATTGGTGTTATTGTTTCTTCAGTAAGTTTATAAAACTCATATTTTAGTCTATCTGTATTAGGAATTTTATTGTTTGAAAGATTTCTAATAATATTGCTAATTTTTTCTTGTATAATTTCTTGTAGAAGAGTCATGTTATGTGCAGGAGAGACTTGTGGCAAGTTTTTAGTATTTTTTCTGCCAAGTTGATATCTATATTCTCTTTGTATAGATTTTGTATATTTTTCTCTTATATAACAAAGTGTATTTTCTCTTGTTTGTTGCAAAGCTTTAGGATCCTTGATGTTTTTTAATGCTGAGCATGTTTTCCTTGTTTTATATCTGGCAAAAAAGTATTTTGTAAATTTTTCACCTTGTTTGATTTATTGAGCTTTAGAGTAAGTTTGCTATTTTTTAGCAAGCTGAGAGAGCTCTTCTTGAAGGTCTGAGTTTAGCATATCAATTTGTGAATATAAGTAATTGTTTTCAGGATTATGTGCTAATCTTTCTTTTAGTTGAATAATGTTTTTGTTTAGTTTTGTAATTTTGTTTTCTATTGCTCTTGGTTTTCTAAAGGCTCTAATGATAGATTGTATATGTACTTTGTGAAAGTTCCAATCTTTTATATTTTCTAAGTCTGAGATTTTATTTAGTATTTCTTTTTTTAGTCTTTTATTTTTAAAGCAGTTTTTATCAAACATCCAAAGAGCAGATTCTTTTTCTTTAAAATTGAAGTTAAGGATGCACTTAACCAACAGATGGTCTGAGTTTCCAAATTTGTATTAACTTCTGAGATTAAATAAGCATTGTTTTCATTAACAAAAATATAATCTAAATGTATAGCCATAGTGTGATTGGCTTGAGTTTTTTGAAAGAAGATGTAAAATGGTTTTTTCTTTACAAAGTTAAAAAATCTAAAAAGTTTTTCATAAGATCTTGAAGTTGTGCTTTTGTGTTGTTACATTGTGAAGCTGCTTCACTAATTCTATTCCTTTTTGGGAAAAGATTAGTATTGAAGTCATCTCCGATAATATTAATAGCATTTTTTTTTAATTTGAAAAGACCATTTTTCGAAAAAAAGCTTTCTGTCTCTTAGGCTAGATGAAGTATATATATTGAAAACTTGAAATGTGAGGTCTTTGTACTTAAAATTAGTATTAATTATTCTGTTATTTAGATCCAGTTTTATGTTTTTAAAGGTTATATCTTTTTGCCTACAAGTATATCTGTTTTGTTTGTTTAGATAGAGTCAAACATCCATTAGTTTTTAAGAAAGTTTTGTGTATTTTTGTTATTTAGATTTGTTTCTTGTAGCATAATTAGGTCTAATTTATATGATTTTAGAAGAGTTAAATTGTTTCACTATTTTTGTTGATTAACCCTTTTATATTAAGGATTGCCATTTTGAATCTAATGTGATTGGTCATAAAAAAATTAAGTAGTGATATAAATTTAGATCTGAGAGTTCTGTACTCCATTATGGTGATTTCTGTATAAAGCCTTTCTGATAGGCTCAGCCTTTTGTTTTGTAGAAGTTTTCTTATCTTTTTTTCTTTTATATGAGATAACTGTAAATTCCTTCTTAGCATTGTCATAACAAGATTGCAAATTGATGTCATTTGCAATTAAAACTAAGGGAAGTTCAAAGCTTGAGGTTTTTCTGTTTCTGTAATCATAATACTGGAAACATTGTCAATAGAAAGGTTTTCTTTATCGATATCACTGAGAGTTTCATTATAAAAAACTTTCAGATCTTCTTCTATTGTTGCCAGATTTTCTATAATCTTATTTTCTACTCTTTTAGATTTAGTTGTTTTTCTGAATTAGCTAAAGAAGTTTCTTCAACTTGATTCATATTTATGTTTGGATCATTTGTAAGAACCTTCTGTTTTTGTGTTTTGAAGCTTACTTTTTCTCTTTCAAAAGAAGCAGTTCTGCTTTTTTTCTTATTTGCATTAAACTCTTTATATTGTAGCCAGAGTTTTACTGTTGCAAGTATTAAGGACATTCCTTTTTAATATGTCTTTTTTTATCATAAAAGAAGCAGAGTTTTGAGCTGAGTGCCATTTTGAAGTGATTTTGTTATTTATAAGAATATAGAATCATGAAATTCTTTTTTCTAGTTTTGGATTATCAGTAGTTTTAAATGTAATAATTCATTGATTTGTTAAATATAGTGTACTTTCGATTAAAAGTAGTTTAATTGAAGGAATTTTGCCTATATTATCAAAGGTTTTTTTGATTTCTTCTAAAATAAGGTCTTTATTATCCAATAGAACATTTCTGTTTTAATTAGAAAAAAGGATCTTCTTGCATCAAAATGAATATAGCCATAGTATGTTTTGTCAAAGATTTGTATTTTTTTAGAAGCATAAAGCTTCAGTTTTTTCTTGTTTGAGAATACTAGTTCTAACTGAGTATGTGCACTCTTATTAACATGTAGCTTAGCTGCTATTATGTAACATACTGTGGTTTTATGAAGTGAGACCATAATTTCATTTAGTGAGTCTGTCAAATATTGGATGTCTATGATAAAAGCATTATTATTTCTTGATTTTATATTGTTTCTTGATGAGAAAAAAGAAAAGATTGACTGTTTTCTTTTAACTTTAGCAAAGAGATGTGTTCAAGATTTGTTTGTGGTTTTTTTGCTTTTGTTTACTTTAGATAAGCTTGGTTCAGTTAGTAGTTTCTCATATGTGTTTATACATGTTGTTGTTGTTGAAACTGAGTTTTCATTATTGTTCAGTTCTTCATTACATGTCTCAAAAATAGATGCATCCAGTTTATTGTTTTGGTCTTTTCTTCTTTCAGAAAGATCTTTTAAGTTCTTTAAAGAGACTTGTTCATTCCAAATAAGTGTGTTGTTATCATTAGTGTTTTGTTGTGCAGAAACTGCTAAAGCTGTTGGGTAACTGTTTGCTGTTGTAATTTTCTCTTTAAAGTAAGAGCCTTTTTTGTTGTATGCAATAAGTTGTTTCATATTGGAGTAGTTAGTAGTCTTAATTTTCTTGTGTTTGCAAACTTCAAAGATAGGAGTACTACATTTCTTAGGAATAAGAAAAAATATCTCTGTTCTGATACTGTTTTTGAAGATGAAAAAACTCTTAGATAGGTTAATTTTGTCTCTTCTAAATTACTCTCAACCCTAAATGCAAGTAGTCAGAAGAGAGAGATCATTGATCTTTTTATGCAATTCAACTTTAAAAGATACCTATTAAAAATATTTATATATATCCAAGAACATATTACTCAGTTACCTATCACTAAACCAGATGATTTTTGTAAAATTTGGTACTCTATAATTACAACTATATCTTCTGATTTCTAAAACTTTTATTTCTAGTATACTAAACAATATTCTGCTTGTAACTTTTCTGCCAAATCTATAGAATATTTTAATCAGATTAAACAAATATATATCCAACTTAACCTACCTCAATTAAAGAACACTATCTTTAAACTTATTTTAGTTTTAGATATTCTAGTTCTTTTGAAAATAATATTAATATTATTAAAAATATAACATCTTTAACTGTCTATACAAATTTTTATTAAAAAATCTTTTCATATTAACAGAAGAAGATTTAGAATCTCTCTATTATCTTGATTTTGAAAATTATAATAACTTCTTTGAAATACTTTTTAATTTTCAACAATATATACCTAATCCTTTATCTAACCAACAAATTCAAAATATTATAGCCAATATAGATAATGTTCATAACTATTTAAATAAAAATGAAAAAGGTGAAAATGTTGTTTGCATTGAATCTTTCTATAGAGATAGAACTCAAGACCCTTTAGCCTGAATTGTTGACTTTAAAAAAACTGCAATTGCTAATAGCTGAAGTCTTGCTAAACAGAGAAAAATTATGACAGCTTTTCTTAAAGAAAATGCTAATGAATAGTAACAAACTTACTACCTTATACATGTTGTTGGTAGTAATACAGCAAATGATTAGACTACTACAAAAAATGTTTTTATTGCACAATTCTGTAATCAACATTGAAAAAATAAATGAATTAGAGATCTAAATAAATTAAAACAACTTCTTACTGAACCAGTTGAAATCTACTATAGTCAATACAACAGAGTTATTAAATGTATAGAAACTAATAATAACCTAACTGATGCCTAAAAGCTATATCACTTTAATAAGAAACTCTGTCTAAAAACTCTTTCTGTTATTTTTATACATAATCTTGTCAATATAAGTAATGTTTTAGGATTTGTAAAAAGATTTGAATAAGAAGAAGATTTTGCTACTTGAAATAAACTTAGTTTAGCTGCTACTACTAAAAGTTTAGAAAAAAATATTGATAATCTAACTAAATAAATGCAATAAATAACTCTTAATTATGCAACTATTGCATCAACACTCACTAAGTCTATACCTAGAATTTAACAAAAGTTTTAATCCAGAAATCAATACCAACCTAGAATCCAATTTTAATCTAAAAACTAGTATCAGAGACTTTTGATTACTTGCTATAATTGTGGAGAAAAAGAACATTATGCACAAGTTTGTTTAGCTAAAAAACAATTTACAATGGGTCAATATAAGCAAATAACTTAGGATAATAAAAAGAAAAATATCAACAATATTGGAATAAAGGATAATAATAAAGTTAATAAAATATATATTATCAGAATACCAAGAAACAAATCCTATTCTATTTACAGAAAACAGACCAAGTTTTCAAACAAAAACTCTAAATCTCAAAAAGAATTCAAATTTAAAAATAAAACTGTCATACAAGATGAACCTGATATTCAAATGGATGAAATTCCTATAGAAATTTCTGTTAAAGTACTTATTTACAAAAATAACTAAAACAAATCTCAAATATAAAACTTAACTCTTTATAATCAAATAAGCTAAACCTTATGATGTCTTAATTGACATTCTAAACATGAAATTTTTTGCTACTATTGGACAATGATTACAACTTTCTGCTTAGTATAGAAAAATTTTGCAAAAAAAAAAACCTATTACTGAAACAAACCAAACTGAAACTGATTACCTTAAAAAGACCACAGTAATAAGATATTATATTCAAATTAAAAGAAATCCTATGGTTGCTATTCTTGATTCAAGAACAGCTATAAGCATTATCACAGCCAAGCTCATAAGAAAATTAGAACTTCAAATCCAAAAACTCTCCAAAACTATTGTGGTTACTGCTAATAAAAATTATACCAAAGCCTTAAAAATCATTTTTGATATAAAAATTAGTATCTAGAATATTATTATTCTTATTAACCTTCAAGTGATTGAATCTATAGATGAAACTCTTTTTTTGAGAACTGATTGGTTCAACAAGTCAAAAGCCAAGTTGGATTTTGAAAATAACATCTTGAATATTTGATAATTAGAAAAGAAAGCTACTACTAATAATACTTATACTATTAACTCTTATCTTATCTTAGAGAAAGTAAATAAGAATAATAAAGATCAATGGATTGATGAACTAGATAAAGAAGAAGAAATGGAAACTTATTATTTAGAAAAATAGCTTTCTGTAATTGATGAAATGTATTACAACTTCTGGTTAGAAATAGAAACTACTCCTGCCTTTTATTTAACTCAACTATTAAAAAAAAAATCTATTCTGCTAAAAACCCAAACCTAAATATAAATTTGAAACTTATTCAAGACCAACATACTTAAAACAAACAACTTTTGATGAAAAATATTAATATTTTTTCAAAAAATATCTTAGAAAATGAACAATGTTATTTGTCATGAAATAAATACAAATAGCTACAATTTATTAAACAAAAAGCCTATCAATACCTTTTTGATAAACAGAACTTTTGCAAAAAAAAATTCAAACAATGTTAGAAAAAGGAATTATTAGAGATTCTTTGGATTCTGGTTTTCTTTTGTTGTACTTGTGCCAAAAAAGGATGAATAAAAAAGACTTTGCATTAACTATAGAAAACTCAATGCTATTACTGAAAAAAATCTATACCTACTACCAACCATCTATAAAATTTTAAACTCATTCAATAGAGCCTCTTGGTTCATTAGCTAAGATTTGCCAGTGAATATTAGCAAGTTATTATGAAGAAGGAAAATAAAAAAAAGACTGCCTTTATTACAAAATAAAGAACTTATAGAGTATTACCAATTAAAATAGCCTAGATTTACATTTTTTTTTTCCTTTAAGCAGTTATGCTAGTACTTTATTAAGATTTTGGAATTATATTTGTAATTACATAAATATCCTTAACTACCAAGCTCAGCATCACCTGATCATCCTAATCATACCTAAGTACAACTAGCTGTATTACTTCAAACAGAAGTAAGCCACTTGTCTAACTACTTAAAGTCCATAATGAAAGGTTTTTTTCCTTTCATGACAAGCTCTAAACTTGTTTTCTGTACTTCTTTTCCAATTTGTTTTTCTTTTTCTTTTACTTTTTTTTTTCTTTCTTCTATAGCTTGCCAATTTGGTTTTCCTTTTTTACTCAGTGTTTTTCTTTCTTTTTCTTATTTTTTCTTCTTTTTATTCTACCTGTTATACCTTTATTTTTCTTCTATTCATTAATATTCTCATATCAAATTCTCTATACTTGTTTGTAAAATATATCTCAGGCCATTCTTGCAATTATATTCATAAACTGCTGCCTTAATTTTGTGCTTAGGAGCTGTCTCAATCTGTCTTGTATTTCTTTTGGGATAAGACCTTTAATTAGTGCCTCTCTTATTTTAATTTCCTTTGCTTTTGTTTTTCCAAAGAGCACTGTATATAATATATATAAGAGACCTTGAACTTTTTCTTCTTCCTTTAACCCCTTTCAAGCTGTTGCAATAGTTACTTTTTGAATTTTTTTCTAAGATTTCTTTGTCCCTTATATGCTGCCAAATGTGTCTGTTTTTTTTGTTTTATCTTAACAAACTTGGCATTCTGTCATTGTATTTACCTCTGGTTTTCTTTTGTTAAGTTTTTCTAGAGTTGAAAGTTTATTTATTATGCACTTTATAAATGTATTTCTTCTGGCACTACCTTTTCTTGTTGTGCAATATACTTCTTTAGATATCTTCAGTCCATTTCAGAAGTATGGCCAATCATAAATTATAACTTCTGTTTCTGATTCTAGGGCTCTAATTGCTTTCATTTCTTTTTATTCTATTCCTAACTTTGCATTTTTTATCAATTTGCATAGCAGTCTTGCTGGTATGTTAGTATGTTTGTTTTCCCACTCTAAACAGTACACTATCTTTTCACAACTGACTTTTTTAACCTGTATTATCTTTTTACTTGTTGCATCTTTTTTTGCTAGATTATTAGCTTTATCATTTCATCTATCATTACTGTAGCTCTTAACTTTAACAAACTCTATCTGAATGTTCTTTGTTCTAATCAACACTCTAATTTTCATTACCCATATTGCATTTTTCTTTTTAAGGATTTTATTTCTGTATACTTGTTCTAAACCTCTATTAATGTTTCTTATTGTTGCATTACTATCTGTATATATTCCTACTTGCTTTCCTCTTGGTATCATTCGAATTGCAGCTCATATTGCTACTAATTCAGCTATTGTCAATGTTTGCCATCCTTCTAAACCTAATACTAACTCTTCTTCTTGTCATTCTTGTATCTCATCTATTTGCACCCACTCTATGCACATATTATTTTTGCTTTTTGTGTCTTCTTTGGTCTTCATATTTGCTGCTTCATTTTTGTATATTATATACTTATCCTTGTTTCTTATTATATTTCTTCTTAAGACTTTTACTATTTCTTGACTAATGCTGTCTTTTAACTTTTGTTATCTAATTATCTCTACTTCTGGCTCTTTTATTATTCTTAGTTCTTCGAGTTTCTGTTTTTCTATCTTTGGTTTATTTGTTTTTATCATTTTTGTCATTTACTCTATTGCTATTTTGATCTTATTGCTGCCTTTTTTTATCAATACATCTGGAATCATATTGATTTTGTTATTTACTCTTATCTACTGTTGGCAGATATTTTCTTGGTGTTCTTCTTCTTTTGTACAACTCTTACATCTGCTAATTTCAATAACTAGTTTACTTTCTTTACTCTGCATTTGTTAGTGTTCTATCAGTATTTTTTTCTTTTTCTTTTTAACTATCTTTCCTAGCTGTCAATTGTTCTATGCACCAAGTGCTATCCATTCTTTTCTTCTTTTGTCTTCTGAAATATACTTTCATCTCATCTCTATTACTTGAGTATTTTGTCTGCTTGTTCTAAATTTTCTTTTAGCTTTTCTATTTTTTGGTCTAATAAGCACTTCTCATTCTATCACTTTAAACCATTCTGCTTTGTTTTTCCTTACTTAATAGATCTTGGTAACTTTTTAGCTGCTGCCATGTAATTAATCTTTTTTTTTTAGCATCTATTAGCTGGTTTAGATATATTAAACCTGGTTCATTTATTCTGGTACCATTTCTTTTCTGTAATTACATATCTATAAGTTCTTTTATTTTGATTCTATATCCATACATTGTCTATAAGTTACTTTCTGTTCTTATGTTTATGTTAAATTTTCTTGCTTTTAGCAATGTCAGACAAGCTAAGTTACTTTTCCACCCTTTTATATTTTCTGGCATCTCCTCTATTTTTCATATATCTTTTATTAAACTTGCTCGCTGGTGCCCTTGTATTATTTTTAATTTTGTTAATTGTCCAAAACTGTCTTGTCTGTTTATTCTTGCTAATAGGCCACTTATTTGTTTTGATGTTAATTCTTGTCATACTGTTCTGCAGCTTCCAAGATCTTTGTATTCCATTATACAATTTTTTAGTATTTATTGTAGGTTACTCTTTTGTTTTGCTAACTTATTATTGGCTGGTGCACTTCATTTATACTTCTTTTTAACATTTTTGTTAGTTGTAGCATATAACATAACTTTGGTATTATTACCATATTGTTTATATATGCAATCTGACTTATTGTCATTTTTTTGTGTTTAAGATCTCTTATTGTTTAGCTGATTATTCCTTTAGCTTTCTTTTTTACTAGCACTTCACTATTCTGTTATTTAGCCATATTCCTAATGAGCGAATTATCTTGTTCTTTGTTTCTTCTGCTATCTTGCTTTCTCCAAAGCTTACTTCTTTTTCCTCTTTCTTTACTTTTGTATTCATTATCAGCAGCTTTGATTTAGATCCATTTATTTCTATATGATTCATCTTGAAAAATTCTTCTGCTATTTTTAGTATTTTTATTAGCTGTTTTTTACTATTTGCAATCCATGTTGTGTTATCTGTATATGCAATAGCTGCTTGGTAATACTTTGTGATATTGCTGTATTGCATTCCTCTTTTGATCTGTTGTTCTACTGTATATCCTAAATTTTTATCTTTTTGTATTTTCTCTAATAGTGAATTGTAAAAAGTCACCATTTTAATGAAGATATTACTTCTCCTTAATCTATATCATCTTTTGCTATTCTCTTTTCTGTTAGGTTATGAGTTGTGATAATTTTTAGTTGTCTTTTATGAAACAGATCCAGAATATATTTTATTGTTCTTCTAGGTATTTTAACTCTTTACAATGCTAGTTTTAGACTCTCAAATGGAACTGAATCAAATGCTTTTTTTATATCTTGCAGAAGTATCTATACTTTTTTGCTCTTCTTTTTTGCTTCTTCTATTATCATGTTGAGAATATGTACTAGTTGTTCTGTTGAGTTACCAGGAAGGCCTATGTAATTTGTTCCTTTAAGTATTTCTTTTTTGTAAACACTTTGGCAAGTCTTCTTGTTAACATCTTTGTTACAACTTTTCTAAATGTTTCTATTAATGCTATTGGTTGTATATTGTTTAAACTATATCCTCACTCTACATCTTTAGGTACTAGATAAACTTGACTATAAAAAAATATTTATATTATTTTTGTTTAATAAATATGTTAATAAATGTGTTCTATTTGTATAAATTTTTGTGTAATAAATATCTAAAAAGGCACCATTTTGTTTGATTTTTGTC
>CAJVQA010008193.1:0-13159 GCA_910591915.1 Cetraspora pellucida | reverse complement strand
CTGTAACACAAGTATAATTTCCAAAATTCGTCGTCCGTGAGAATTGAAACTTAGACCTGCCACTTGAGGGTTGACAACCTATCTACTTCACTAGGTTGCCACATCCTATAATTCTAACATATTATATAAAACTGTTTTCCAAATTATTATTAATATTCTTCTTAATATTAATGAATAATTATATAAATAATTATAAAAAACATATTATATTTATTTCTTTAATTAAAAAAAACAATACAATAGATCTTAATCTTAACCAATCAACAAACTCTTAATATTATTCAATTCAGTAACTAGGCATATATATTTTCATAGAAATTATATTTACTTATGCTTCTGCAGACTTTCAAATCAATTATATATTTATTCTAATATATACTCTTCTATTAGTTAAGTAATTTGCAAAATTAACATTTGGTTTATTCTATAAATTAAATATAATATATCATTAAATTATATATTAAATATTTAAATCTAGGTAAGCTTTAACTATTCTAGTAGGTTTAGGTTACAGATAAATTAGTCTAAACTTTTATTCTTATATGTAATTTTTAATTTATTTGTTTGTACAAATAGTAATAGTTGTATAGTTAGCAGTTTAATAATTAGCTCTAATTGCAAATATTGTCTTTAATCATAATATATATACATGTAACTATTTTAAATTATTAATAAAAATATAAGCAAGATCTTATCTTAATACTAAAAAAAAAAAATTTGTTTTATATATAAAATTATAAGTTTTGCATACTAATTTCATACAAATGAACAGTTAAATTTATATAAACTGATAGTCATTCATACAATTGACAGTCAAATTTGTACAAATTAATAGTCAAATTCATATATGACACTTTTAATTAAATTGTAATATCTTATGACCTAGTAATTTAAATTATATAAATTTGGTACTATTTAATTTATCAAAATTAGATAAATCAAATAGTATCAAATTTATATAATTTAAGTTATTAGGTTATAATATATTGTGATGTAATTAAAAATGTTATGTATGAATTTGACTGTTAATTTGTATGAATTTGACTGTTAATTTGTATGAATTTAATAGTCAGTTTGTATGAATTTGACTGTCAGTTTATACAAATTTGACCATCAGTTTGTATGAAATTAGTATGCAAAACCTATATATTAGAACAATATATTTTATTTTATGTTTAATAAATTTTAAAAAAAAGATACTTAATTTTGAATTTTAATGAAAATTTTTATTAAAAATTCAAAATAAAGTATCTTCTCTTTAAAATTTATTAAATATAAAATAAAATATATTAGTCTAATATAATTTTATATATAGAACAAAATTATTTAAAACATAAAGTTAGAATATATTAATAAATTTCTAAGAATTATAATATTCTCAAAATTTTATTAATGTATTCTAATTTTATATTTTATTTAACTTTGTTTTATATATAAAATTATATTAGAGTGATATATTTTATTTTATACTTAATAAATTTTAAAAAGAAGATACTTAATTTTGAATTTTTAATAAAAATTTTTATTAAAATTCAAAATTAAGTATCTTCTCTTTAAAATTTATTAAATATAAAATAAAATATACTGTTCTAATATAATTTTATATATAAAACAAATTTACTTAGAGCATAAAGTTAGAATATATTAATAAAATTTTGAGAATTATATTATTTTTTATAATTTTATTAGTAAAATTAAAAAAATACTTTAATTCTTAAAATTTTATTAATGAATTCTAACTTAGTATTTTAAAGTTATTTTGTTATTTATATAAAAATATATCGAACTAATATGTTTATAAACTTTAAACTGAATATTGAACTAAACTTTTATTATGTTTAAGTTCAGTATAGTTTAAGTTTAATTTAAGTTCAGTTTAAGTTTAAAATTAGAAAATTCAGTTTAGATTTAATTAAACTGAACCAAACTTATTTGAATTAAATTGAACTAAACTTTAGAAATACTAATATTTAGTTATTGATATCTTTAGTAAGCTTTTTTTTTGTTCTATTTATTCTTTATATTAACTTTTATACTTTTTTGTCATTGATATTGTTGTTAGTGTCATTAGTTAATTTTTTGTTATTATTAGTATTATAACTAATATTATTAGTCAGTTTTTGTTATCATTAGTATCATCAATGTATAACTAATTATTAATATATTTAGTTATTAATATTTTTAGTTTAGTAAGCTTTTTCTTTATTCTATTTATCTTTATTATTAACTTTAATATTTTTTTTTTCTAAGTATTTTTTGTTATTAATGTTATCATTAATATTGTTATTGATGTCATTAGTTAGTTTTTTAATATATATTTAATCATTAACATTTTTAGTTCAGTGAGATAGATTCTAATTTATTATTTAACTAAAACAAATAGATAAATAGGTCTTTTTATATATAGATGTTTTTTATACAATAATATAAATCTGTCATGTTATTGTAATTTAATGTTTATTTATTATATAGAATTTTTTTTAATAAATAAAATTTTTTATTTTATAAATTATTATTTTTTAAAGAAAAAATATTTATTATTGTTATAATATTAGAGATTTTTTTTTAAAAAAAAATCTATCAAAGTTTAGTAAACAATTTTAATGCAATTCTTGTATAACATATAGTTTAAAATTTTCATAAACTTTAATTGAAGATATCTTAACAATTAATTGATCAAATTCAATAAAAATTTTTTAATTCGAATTCTACAATTCTGTAAAATTTGAATTAAAAAAATTCCATCGAATTTGATCGATTTGTTGTTGAGATATTTTCGATTAAAATTTGGTAAACAATTTTGATGCAGTTCCTGTATGACATATGTTTTAAAATTTTTACGAACTTTAATCGAAGATATCATGACAATCAATCAATCAAATTTGATGAAAATTTTTTATTCGAATTCTACAGTTCTGTAGAATTCTAATAAAAAAAAATTCATCAAACTTGATTGATTGATTGCCAAG
Source organism: Cetraspora pellucida (assembly GCA_910591915.1). NCBI lineage: Eukaryota > Fungi > Glomeromycota > Glomeromycetes > Diversisporales > Gigasporaceae > Cetraspora > Cetraspora pellucida. Next base: position 10,190 of record CAJVQA010008193.1, on the reverse strand, counting down.
ATATCTTCGATCAAAGTCTGGTGAACAATTTCGACACAGTTCCTGTATTATATATGTTTTAAAATTTTTACCAAACTTTGATCGAAGATATCTCGACAACCAATCGATCAAATTCGATGAAAATTTTTTTATTCAAATTCTACAGAACTTTAGAATTCGAATAAAAAAAATTTCATCGAATTTGATCGATTGGTTGCCAGGATATCTTCGATCAAAGTTTGGTAAACAATTTCGGCGCTGTTTCTTTATGAATTATGTGCTTGATTTTGATTGGTCGATCGTGGGTCGCCATGGCTCTAAAATAATGCCCTTTATTTTTATCCATTTGCTCTAAATTTTATTAAATCAAACCTTCTATTTTCTAAGCTAAAATAAAAACATACTGCATGATGATCATTGCATAATTCTCATTTCATATAATTTTTTTAATGATATTCCAAAAATTAAATATTTAATATTGGTCATAACGATAATAGGACTTTGATGTCCAAATTTAATACTAAAAAAAGAACCTGCATGTGACACTTATAAAGATTTTTCACAATCATTACAGGTTCTTTGTATAATATAGCATTAAAGTTGATTCTTCAAGACCAACTCTATATAATTGGTTTTGAAGTATAGGTAAAAGTGGCATACTTTCGGCCACCGTGAATTTGTACTCCTGTTCAGGCCATATGAAGTGTAACTGTGAAGTTTGCCATGTGATTCAAGCCTTGAAGAATCGTCACGATCAATTAGAATAGAAACTTTTAACAAAATTTTTTTCAGGTTTAATTTTTTTCAAAATATTTTAGCGTACGCTAAACCGGACGGTTTAAGGGATAATGGATAACGGATTAACAATAAATAAGCCATATAACGGAGATTTTTTTTCAGCCTAGATTTCCGTTATATAGATAGTTGCACAATCCCATTGTAAAATGCCGGCTATGATTTATTAAATTCCGGTTAGGAAAAAACACTGATTGACAGTATTAGAAAAGAGTGAAACCTAAGTTGCATAATAGTGCTCAGGTTTCACTAATATTGGAAGTTAGTTGCATAATAAATTTAGCGCTTAAAAATGAATTTGAAAATTTTAATGTGCGCATTCACCTGTAATTTTAAAACCTATGTGCACATATTTTTAACTTTTAAGGTACGGAAAATTTTTTAGTGTGCGCTTCGCCCCTTCCGTACATTAAGAAAGTCAAGTTACTACATGATTTACTATGTTTCATAACTTGATATTCCTCCCATATTCTTATTACGTATATTAGATAAAATAACTTACTATCTTAATATGTATATATTTACTTGTGTGATCACATTTTGAAAATTTTAATATCGATATAGAATATAATTTTATCAAATAATTAAGTGTAACGTACATATAGAATTTCCGGAGTTTATAATATAATTCAGGCCGATTATGTTTCTAAATTTTAATTCCGGTCATAAATGATTCGAGAAAAAGATTATCAATTCCGATTTAGTAAAATAATGCCTCATCTGATGGTAACTACTTTCTTTTTTATTCAGTCATACGTGAAATGCATTGTGTTAAAGTATTACACCTCAATTAGTCTGCATATTGTGTTGGTCTCCTGCATCTCCGTTCTATAAATTGATTGTACACTTCCAAACATCCTTAAAAAGCTTAACCTGATATCACGAGTTTACACGTCTTACGGCGCCCTCTTGTCACAAATATTGAACATACATATATATGTTTTTTTTGACTAAGCTTCTTTCTTGACCAATTCACATTATAAAGACTCAAGTTGGGTGGGAATAATTTTGCTGCTAAAAGTATTAAACTTTAAACACTATTGACCATAATAACGTGTCGAGTTTGCAAGATGGCAATCCCAAGGGATCCTCGAGCAGCAAATCTCATTAATACTATGGTGCGTGCCGCAGTTTTTTGCATATTCTATGGTGAGTCCTCTTCATGTTTAGCTTTATTTCTTCAAAATCGCCTTATGGATAGTTACACTCTCTAATGTTTAAGGCATCTTGAAATTTAGTCGTCCAATCGATAGCGATCAACTTTTCACAGTTCGCAGCCTTGCTTATATGGCCACTTAATAAGAATCTATTTCGAAACATTATTACTCACACTCAAAAGTGCTACGGTATCCTTCTTGTCACTATCACCCAATTCTTTGCACCTAGTAATATTATTATTACCACGGATGAATCGGCAAAAGATGTTCTTTCACCAACTTGTAAATTTAATATTCCCGAGAGAACTATACTAATAGCAAATCATCAGGTGAAATTTTTAATCGCTGTTTAAAATTTGTCTTGCTTTTTTTCTTTTCTTTGAACCATATTTCTGACAGTGTTTCATCTCATACAGATATATGCTGACTGGATATATATTTGGTAGTTAGAAAATTTATTACAAGTTCTAAAACATGAACTTAACGTCAAATTGAATGATTTCTGTCACTATAATCAGGGCTTTTTCATACATGTCAAATGCTCATGGTGCTATTAAAATCATATTGAAAGCTTCTTTAAAATGGATGCCTATATTCGGATGGTAAGTATCGATACATGATAGAAATTTTATTTGCACATGTATTGCATATTTTCAGTTCTCTTATCATCATTTTCTTATATGATTACTAGGGTGAGTAATTATATATATATATATATGCATCATTTCGTGCCCACACCATTTTGAAGATATGATTTACTGGAAATAATAAAAATATGTTAAACATCCAAATTAAACCGATAGTACCTATGTTAGTTTATATAATTAGACTAGAATACAAATAGAATAGGGCTTTTTTAATAGATTAGTCATTGTAAAAATATTTTTAACATTGTTATTGATTATTATTTATTGTTAATAGGGGATGCAATTCTTCGACTTTATTTTTCTAAAAAGGAACTGGGCGGCTGATAAAGATAATTTAACCAAAAAGTTAGGTGACATCGCTGCTTCCGAAGACCCGATGTGGTTGCTTATATTTCCAGAAGGAACGTTAGTGTCAGAGGAAACACGAGGATGGTCTAAAAATTATGCAGCTAAAGCTGGATTGGTATGTAATATAAAGCAGAGGATGATATTATAGACATACGTCGGAATTTAAAAAAGGAAATTAGTCATTATAATTTCCTTTTTTAAATTCTTGGCTACATACCGTATTGTCTCGAAATAACGCCCCGGTGTGTAGGTTAAAATTTAACCCGAATTAAGCTTAATTTAGGCCGAATTACGATTGATTCGGGCCAAAATTTTAACCTACACCTCGGGGCGTTATTTCGAGACAACACGGTATATGTTATGACGTGTAATATGACGAACTTATATTGTGATTCTGTGATCGGAATGAGTTTTTTACACTATTAGTGAGTGATTCTACCCTCTAAATCGTAAATAACTTTATCTAATGCCATTATTGATTTTATATCAAAATTAATATTTAATATTTGGATGGTGACATTTTGTGATCTTGTAATCATAATTGATCAACTATCTCACTATATTTTTATTACAGAATCATGAGATAGATATCTTCAATTTAGTTACTTCACAATAATGATAAATAATAAGCTATTGAGATTTTGGATTAAATATAATATAGGTAACCCATTAATAAAATTAACCAACTGATTATAATGAGGGTTACCTATACTTATCTGATCCATCCACATTTATTTGTATTAAATTAAATTATGACAATTGTTTAATAGAATTATGCTTTTAGATTGATTTTTGTAAATTGGAAGCTGTAGTAGTGGGATTAAACCTTTTTCAGAATTTTATTATTGACTATTTTTAATTTCGTCATAATGCTCTTTTACTCTATGTAGTTATATAATTAGTAACATTAACAATTTTATATATGTTGATGTATCTGTAGGATGACCATGAACATATGTTATTACCACACGCTACGGGATTATATTTCTGCTCACAGGCACTTAAAAAATCGGTTCATTATATTTACGATCTAACCGTCGGGTTTGAAGGAGTTCCAAGAGGACAATATCCCGAACAAACATATAACCTTAAAAGGATTTATTTTATGGGAGTATTTCCCAGTAACGTACATATGCATATTCGTCGTTATGCAATATCAGAAATCCCTGATGACAAGGACAAATTCACAGAATGGCTTAGGCAACGATGGATAGAAAAAGACAAGTTGATGGAGACATTTTATCATCAAGGACGATTTCCGACCGTTGAATCACCAAGAACTCTGCCTATTAGACTGAGAAGCATTAATGAAATAGCATACATTTGGTATTTTGCCATCCCATTTGTTTGGTTAGTTTGGAACTTTTCCGGTCTTATGATTGAAAAGTTTAATAAGGCGGCAATTCATATTTTTTGAAATTTCAAGATTTCCAATAATTCATTGTATCGATTTAATTTTAAAATTAATTGAGGAAGATTTATGTATATTTTTTAATTCCTGACTATTTGATGAATATACACATTTAATTAAGCATGTGTATGTCTTTCTCTTTTTAATTCTGTTTTACAGACCATGCTTATTTGGTTCAACACAATGTAAATAATAGTAGCTGAAATATATATTGAACATGTGTATATGATCAAACGTCTTTCGTATCTTCTGATATAATATAGATTCTTTTTTTTCCTTTTTGTTAAAAGTTCCTAAATATAATATAACCAAGTATTATATATATAATAAGAAAGAAAAAAAAGCAGCTCTACCACTACTGTAACTTGCATGTAATAAGTAATAGAGTGTGATTGACCGTTATTAAAGTACATTATTTTTATTTATTTAACAAAATTTAAAATTGACGTACGTAATCACGCCACGAGAACTATTTATGGGAATTTTGAAAAACTTAATAACAATTCAAATTACGTATAACCATAAAAGAAACGTCAAAAACGCACATATACAAATTTCGTGGTAGGTCATATTTAAATAATTTTTACAAGCCACAATGCTTAGGCAATACGCGGTTACGGCGAGAGTCCTCGACGCAAACAGGTTGAATGCATGGTGACGTAGATCGGTGGATAATTTTTGTATACAAAAAAAGAAATAAAGGCCTATTGTTAGTGTTAATGATGTAAAAATCAAAAGCTTTTTGCATTAAACAATCATTAGAAATCATTTAAGTTGTTTTCTAAACCTTTTAGCGGGGAGGCTACGTATTTTGCAAATGTGGTGGCTTTAAAAAATCAACATAATAAATTATCATCGATATGGTAAATTATTTAAACGAGGAAAACTTCATTCCAGGTTATGATCGTGTGTGAATCCAAGAAAAGAGGCATCCGCTTTTGAAAATAGAGTGGCTATGCGATATAGGAAAGAAATTTTGATTTAGTAGAATTTTTTCTTTTATCACGGTCTACTCTTCCGAATAAAAAACACAGCCACATACATGTTGGATATTATGAGGTTTGAGACGTTCTTTTTTTATAGGTGGATATCAATTCTTTCCTTTTTCTGAAAATCGATCATTTTGAAATCAAAAAAGAAACTCTAAAAAAATAAAAAAATAAATTCGTATTTTTTTTTTTTTTTTTTTGTTTTTTTGTGAATGAGAAAATCAGAATTCATTATAAATTAATATTTTGACGAAGGACATATAATCATTAAGTTAATATAAAAAAAAAAAATTTTTTTTCTTGAAGAGAAAACTTAACTTTATGTATGGATACAACTAATACATCCACAAGTAATCCAACAGAAATTCATGACGGATCAGAATTCAATATAAATTCACCACTCGTAATCGCGCTTGTTGCGATTACGATTATAGTACTAATAATTGGTGTGATCGTTATCGTATTTTTCATTTTACGTAATCAAAATAAATCAGCTTCACCCTCTTCAAAATCCCGAGGTTTAAGAAAGTTTAGAATTGGGTCTGAAGCACGTGATGATGGACATACGCATAAAAAACGAGATTCAGATGTTATACTTGATCTTGAAGGAAAAGAAGAATCATTTGAGGAATCTTACGCTGAAGGGGCAGTCGGTCACCAACAGCATCAATTGGGTGGAAGGTCTATGCCTGTCAGATCACAAACCATATATGGAACTCAACCTCCGTCGACTTCTACGATTGATTTGCAATCTTCAACTATACAAGTCCCAATGATGCAAGAGCACCATTTTATGGCACATCATCATAATAATGATGAATAATATAAAAAAAATATATCAAAAAAAAAACGGATAAATAAATACAAATGTAATAAGTTATTATAAGTTTCGCAGTAGATATTTTAAATAATGTAAGTTGGAAAGTGGGAAAGTCGTTTGTATATAGGTATTTAACTTTGTCTTTTTATTTATCAATGACTAGAATTTTTTTTGTTTTAATTTCTTCAATGAACCATTGTAATTTTCTAAAAAAAGGAAATGCAACTAATTAAGAAGTTATATACAATATGTATTTTTGTACTTGTTCATAAATTAAATAGTTGTTGAGAAACTAATTGATTCTGACTACGTATAACGATCAATTCACTTTCTTGTTATGTCTTCTGCGGTGCCTCGTGTAACAGTATTGGCAGTCAGTACTTGTGACAACGATAACGACAAGTATATACACGCATGATCGTTGCCCGATAACAATATTATTAGCAATTAGAGGCGCGGACGGTCATTACTTTAAAATATATAGTAAATTCTTAAACTACGTCTAACAAGTTGCACCTCTAATAGTGATAGCGGATTATCGGGATACTACTGTTCAACAGTTTCAGTAATTTACTGATAGCAAATCAACAAAGATAACGATGAAAGTCTATAAATGGAAAATTTTTAATCTATCAAATTTTCTATAAAATGGCAAATTGGAATAACAAAACAAAAGCAAGGATCCCAATTGTTTTGATAATTCCATAATTTAACGATTGGATGCGTATGTTTGAAGCGCTGGATTTCAAGCTAGTTATACTGCTCGGGTTATCCTGAGTTGTATACCTAAAGAAAAATGCATAACGATATTAAAAGGTTAATATCAATATACATACGAGATTTAAGAAAAGAACCGAGATGGTTAAAACATTTGGTTATTAAATAAATACGTCACCCTAAAGTCGCCAGAACTTTAAGAGTTTTAGGGCCAATACCAGCATCATTAGTGACCCCATTCGATTGAGCAATATCATCTAGAGTAATGCCATCCTTTGCTGCAAATGTCATTAAAAAATCACCATTTTTCATAAAAGATTTATCTACATGACTAATACTTGACCCTTCTTGAAAAGGGTTGAGACTGGTTTCTAGTAATACTTGATCTTTTGAACTAGTTACAAAATTCATCGCGGATGGTGTAGACGCAGCAGTGAATAATTGTTGTGCAAGTGTAAATTGTGATGAATTTGTAAATTGATTTATACTAGTTGACCTTTTAAAAAAATTATTAAATTGTTTTGTGAGTGAAGTCATTGGTACAAATGTTCCATTTTGTTTAACGAACATGTATCTATCAAATTTCGATTCCATAAATCCTACAAGTTTCACACCATCGTTTACTGGCAATGGAGTTAATATATTAGCACTAAAATAATTTCTCCAACTTGACCCGAAACCTAGTCCATGAATGAATTCATGTGTTACTATATATTCAAAGTCATTCTGTCCTTGTTTTATTTTACCATCGCCTCGAAAAAACATGTTTGCTTGCGAATTAAAGTTCGCTACAATATCATATGTTCCATATTGTGACCGGTTTTGTAAGTTCATTTGTTTTACTAAAGCCTGAGGATAAAGTCTTGTTACATTATCATCATCTAACATTGGGATCGATCGTGCAGGTGCTGCTGACCCTGTTAAAAAAATCGTTTATAAACCTGTTCAAGTTTTAAAGACTTATAAACGCATTGAATCATTGAATGAAAAATTTACATACCCAAGATTAACCCAATGCCGTTTGAACATTCATTAAATGTTTTGCAAAAGTCAGTGAAAGTAGCATTTACTCTTATTACTGTGTTAATCTTGAGCACAGAAGCGATTCTTTTACCAACAGAAATAAATGCATTTTGAGCTTTATTGCAAAGTGTTTGATCACTGACCCCGCAGTGAAAATCTATGCTAAATGCTTGATCTGGACTAAGATTTCCAACTACACCATTTAATTGTTGGCTTTTTCCGGTTACCATGTTACATTTGGTTGGTTTCATCGAATCATAGTTATATGGATAACTAGTATATTCATAGCATGTACGTGTAGTAGTAGGTACTTTAGTTGCGTATGCTTGACCGGTTATGAATCCAATGGTGACTAGTAAAAAGATATGGAAAACTGGTAGCAACGATATGAGCTTCATACTTGTACGTTACGCAATATATTTCTTATTTAAAGAATTTGCCCTGCAAATTCTATAAATGTTTCGAGCGTTAACGTTGGAATCGTTGCTACAATTTTTCCTGATGAGGAATAACGGTTGGTTTTATATGTTTGAAAAAAGCCATGAACCCTATACGTATGCATATTAGTATGTTTCATATTGATGTTTCTTTTTTGTATATCAAAAATGGACTTTGTACTTTAATTTTATTGCAGAGCAGTGCATTATATTTCTCACATTTCTTTGTTTATTAACCAATGAAACTTTAAAATTTGTAGTTCTGGATAATTCAATTTTAATGTGCTAGAAGAATACATTATTTGAATTATTTTATTTTTAAACATACTTTGTTATCCTTATTTACATTTGTGTATTATTTGTGTATAAATATATGTAAATATGAGAAAACGTTTCATGTATAAAACTGGGGTATATCACCCTAAAACAATAACTCATTTGTGCTCTGACGATTATACTGTATTTCATATGATTTTCGTTATCATAATGGCATAATGAAATTATCACATAAAATCCGCCTCTTGGTCTTTTTATGAATTTAATTGATGAGAAAATGTTTATTATTTAGTATTAATAGAACTTTTCATTAATAGACTTTTTTTTTTGCAATTTTCGCTGTGATTAGAACCTGCCATCGGATTTTTAAGTTTATAGGTTACTGAGTCCGGTAAACAATAAACTTGAAACCCGATGACAGGTTTCCCTTGGCGACACCCATTTGCATATTAATAATATTGGTCTCAACAATAATAATTTGGTCAATTAGTTATATCTAATACGAATAAGGCGTAAAATAAAACATATTACGTATCAGAATAAAAAATATATCCAAATAAGTAAATTTGCTAAAAAATAAAAATTTTTGATACATGCTTGTGTGACAAAATATAGTTAGTCTCATAATTTTAGTAATGCAGAATATTCTTTAATAAATAATAACCCTTACACCGTTTTACAGGCAAATTTCTCTGCAACTTTCACTTTTTCCGGCAGATCTCCCATAAACCATAAGGATACCTGGCGTTATATGAAAACAAATCCGCCTATTCGAAGACTTTCTGCAAATATCATTTTTGTAACGTATGGTTTTTTTTTTACCTTTATAAGAGTCTTCTAGAATTCATATGATTTGTGTGACAAGATCTGAGGCTGTCATACGATATGGATTTAGCATCAAACTTTGATGCATACATATTATACTACGTAGTAATAATGACTTTGGAATAAGAACGTGACTTTTAACTAAATTTATTGGATATCTGACTGCAAATACATTATGGTATAATAAATAATATTAATAATATTTGGAATCGTCTTGATACCATCCATCTAAATTAAATACTAAATAAACTACTATGTATAACCTGCATTATCAAATTGATATTAATTTGGACTAGCTATTTTAGTTTTGATATTGTCTATATACCGGTATATATACTTTATATACAAATAGAAATAACTAAATTTTTTAATTAAATTTTATTTTATTGTTGTATTAACTTTATTTTTAAACTTCTAATAAATATTGTAGAATTATTTAAAAATTAATATTTATTGATTAAATTTTATATACAAAATCTACAATTATTTATTGGGAGATTCTATTTTGACCCAGGTCAAAATAACCTCACCTAAAATTTAGGGTTAGTGCGGGCCAAAACTATTTTGATACCGACCAGGGTTTTTTAATCTAAAAACCCGGCCGACATTAACGGCCCGCACTAGCCCTAAATTTTAGGAGGGGTCATTTTAACCCGGGTCAAAATAGAAATTTCCTTATTTATTATTTGAGAATAAATATAGGTGTAGCCGATGGCTACATGTAGCCTGTGTAACGTAAGAGTAATAGTAAGTTGTACAATCATTA
>CAJVQA010008192.1:0-13159 GCA_910591915.1 Cetraspora pellucida | reverse complement strand
AGTTCCATCATGTAAAGTGTAAGGAATGTTATAAGTTGGATTAATTGAGAATGTCCAGCCAATATGTTTAATAAGCTGTACAATTTTAAAGTTTGTAGTTAAGCAGTTAGGACCATCAATAATTGGGTTGGAATGAGAGAAAATACTGATTGAAGACCAGAAATTGTTTTGTAATTGTTGGATTCGAATATGGGTAGATGTGCCTAATAGGTCAGAATTATTAAGTCATTTGAGGAGATTAGGAATATGGTGTTGTAATTAAATGTCCCAAATATGTTTGATGTTATAAATTTGTGGATGTAAGAGAGTATTAGAAGGTATTGTATGGCAAAGTTTGGCCTTAAGTTTAACAAGGCCAATATGCTAAGTGAAAATTTTGTTACAAGTTGAGTGATTGATTACAATATTTTGGAGTCAGTATTCAAGAGTAGAAATGATCACTGTGTTAATAATATAGTGAGCATGTGAGTCAGTGATATGTTTGGTTTTAGTGAATTGAATTAATTCAGAAGATTCAGAGATAAGTAGTTTAGTTTGTTTAGATTGTTTGTTGTCCAAAGTAAACTAACAACCTAAAAATTTGAAAAGTATTTTAGAAGAATGTAGAGGAAGAAGATGGTTATTATAAGGGATAGGTGTATAATGAGATAGAGGATTGTTGGTGACCAGAATGGATTTTGAAGAGTTGACTTGGATATTGGCCATAGCATAAAAAGATTCAGCTATAGATAATATATGTGATAGTTCAAATTGTGATAAAGCAATCCAAAGAGTATTATTCATATAAGCCAAAACAGAGCATTTTTTTTGTAATAAGTTGGATGTTTGAAGTTTGAGGTTAGTGGTCTAAGAGGATTGTAGTTTGTAACTAGGAGTGTTTGAGTATATATAGGAAATAAGTAGATCATAGTAGATACGCCATAGCAAAGGAGTAATAGTTTTTCACCTTGGTCAATGCCATTGTGAACTAAATAGGGTGAAATTAAGCCAAGATTAGTTATAACTTGATTGTAGTAGTCAGTAAGGAGGTCAGAAAGGATGTTAATAGTGGATGAAGGAAGTGAGAAGTAAGAGAATGCATGTTTAAAAAGAGTAAAGTTAACAGAATTATAAGCTTTACTTATATCTTATGAGAGTAACCAAATGTCCTTATGATTGCAAGATGCATCTTCAATAAGGTTGTTAAAAATATAGATAGAGATTGAGGTACTGTTGTTGGGAAGAGCAATATAATTAAAAGGTGAGAAAATAGGATGGATTGAAAATACAGAGCTAAGTCAGTTGATAAGAATTTTAATATAAAGCTTGTGAATATGTTTGACAAGACTAATAGGTTAAGTAAGGTTAAGGTCATTATCAAAAGTGTTTCATTTAGAGATAGGATAAATGTGACTGTGTTTCCATTGTTTGAGAATTCTGTTTTCAATAAGGCAATAGTTGAAGAAAGCAATAATAGTAGAAATGTATAGAGGGCTAATATGTTTGAGCATTTCATAACTAATGCCTGTAGGACTACAGGCTTTGTTATTAGGAAGTTGAGAGAGAGTTCTTAGAAGTTCATAATTAGTAATAGGAGCATTAAGAGAATAATACCAAGTTGAATTGATGTGAGAGAGTGGGAGGTAATATTGTTGCCAGAAATTATTAAAGAGAGTTTGATTGATAGGTTTATGTGCAGTCCAATTTTGAAAGTAAGATCGAATATGTTGTTTAATGATTGATGGATCAGTAATAAGCTCTTGGGAAAGTTTTATATTAGTGAAGTGAACAGGTTGGTGGTAACGATTAAGAATACTGTTAATAGCCTAAGTAAAATGTGTTGTAAGGTTAACACATCTTTTGTCAATAGCTTGGTTAATTTGTTGTCAAAGAAAGAGGGAGTTTTCAAGATGGAGAGTATAAAAAAGTTGCCAGGTTGAGTGAGCATGTTGGAGCCAAGTTTGAATAGAGGTTAAATCAGTGAAGGTGAGTAATGAAAGGTCACATTATGACTGTTTATTAATTTGAGAGATGTTTTGATTGATATAGGAGGTATTAGAATGTTGAATAAGTTTTTTAACAAGTTTAATAATGTGACCAAGTTTTTTAAAAGATAAATGTAATAGAGTACTGTGAGAGGAGTATTGATGGTTATAGCTGCGTTTGCAAGAAACTTTGTTAAGAATAGTGTGGGTAGCAGAGTAGATAATAGAGTATAAATTTTGTGCCAAGTGGTTTCAATACTTTCATTAGTTTCATTATTAATAAAAGTTTTGTGTAGTAAAAGTTGTTGGGATAAGGTATTTGCAAAGGATTCCCAGTCCTCTGTAAACATAGCCTTATAATTAAAGATACAGTAACTAATACCAGTATATTTATATAAGTGTTTGCTATAGGCATGTAGGAATGTTCATATAGAAGAAAGAATTAGATGATCACTGAAGGTCGAGGTTTGGCTGTTATCAAAACTATAAGAGAGAAGAAATTGTATGTTAAATTGGTCAATCCAAATGTAGTCAATAAAACTACTACTAGTATTGTTAGACCAGGTAAAGTGTTTGTTATTAAAACGAGCCCCAATATTATACATATTGGTGTTGTTAAGAAAGTTAATAAGTTTGTATTTAGAAGAAGAACTGTGAGTATTATCTTGTATATTAAAGTCCCCAAGAATAATAGGATGAATATTAAGTTGAGATGCTTGTTGGATCCAGTTGATAATAGTGTTTTGAGTTTGATTATAAGTAGAGATGTTAGTTGATAACAGGTATACTGAGATGATGTGGAGCTTAATATTACTTTGAAAGAACATATCAAATGCTATAGCACCTCTAGAATAGGTATGAATGTTGTGAATATGAGGTTTAAGATGATTGCAAATCATAATAGCAGTGCCTTCGATGGAAGTAGAAGAGTTAGACTAATAATAAGTGAAAAAGTTATTATTGCAAAAGAAGAGGTTAGTTTTGTTAGATATTTTAGTTTCTGTAATGCTTGTAATAAATATATCATGGTTAAGACAATAGTCTTGCCAGGCTTCTCTCTTGGTAGGTTCATTGAAGTCTCTAACATTATGTGTGGCAATGTTAAGATGAAGATGATGTGAGATTGAGTTAAGTAAAGGTGAAGGGGAATTGCAATTAGAAGAAGTTGAAGAATAATTGTCAAGAGATAGGTTGGGTATAATAGGAGTTGAATTAAAGGAGTTAGATCTAATAGGTAGATTGTAAAATAAAGGAAGAAGGTGTAGAACAATAATAATGTGATCTGATAAAAAAGCATCATTAAGAAGGTATATGTGAGTTTCATTCTAAGATGAATTAACAGAAAATGTAATACTAGATACAGTTTTATTATTGTTATATTTGTTAATGTGTTAAATAAGAATTTGAATAGTTTGACTATGAGGAAGAAGTGATAAATTGTAGTAGTTAAGGAATTTGTTAAAGCATGTATAAAGATCATAGAGGATTAAAAATGTTGTAAATAATCTTTCAAAATTGTCTTTTACAGAGTCGATCATCATATGCTCAGCTCTTACAGCTGTGCAAGATAGCATAGTCTGTTCTGTACATTGGGTCTGACCGTTATTATCCTGACTTTCCATATAAATAGGCTTGCCCACCTGCCTACTTGTATTATTCTCCTTATTAACTATAATGGTTGTATCTTTTAATAAAGTAGTGGCTGCTTTAATGTTATTTATAGAAGACAAAAAATTTAAAAAGAAGATTGTAAAAAAAGTGAATCAAGGATTGAAACTGGTTGAAGTCAAGGTTGAATTTTTTTGCTAAAAATTTTTCAGCTGCTGAATAAGCAGTATCATTAAAATATTTACAATTTGTAAGTAAATAGATTTTTGATTTTTGATCTATAAAGTTATTTAATATATATCAACTTTCAAATTCAGTAAGTAATGCTATTATAAAGCTCTTTAACAAATTCTTAAATCTGAAAATTTTGCTACTTCATCATCAACAAAGACTAGAAAGAAATTTCTTGATAATACTACTATTTATTATATGATGTTTAAAGAAATTTCTATATTAATATTTCAAAACATAGAAAATATTATTACATTAATCACCACTATTGAGCAACTCTTTCCATAGATCACTTATACCAAAACTACAAAAAAACATTTGATTATTTCTCAACATTCTATTAAGTAAACCTTACTTAACCTCTTAAGTAAAGTTGTTCAGTACACTTTTCTCCTTCTAGGCGGCTATGTTTTATTTCTCAATAAAATCTGGCTGCTGAGAAAAGTTCCAAAAACCAAGTTTTTTGTTTTTGTCTATTTACACATAATTTTACTAATTAAATCTATCTTTCTACTTATTAAAAAGTTGTTTAGCTCACTAAGGCGGACAATTTGATATATAATTCATTAAAACTGGACCAAAACTCATAGAGATACAAGCAAAAAGTGAAAACAAAAACTTGCTCTTTGCAGGTTTTTCATTGACAATCTTAGAAAAACTTGCTGGGTTGCCTTGCAAATTTCACTTTTTGGGACCTATTAGAATTTCCTAAACATCCAATCAGCTTATCTGTAATCTAAACTTTTTTTCAAACTTTCCTAATTAGTCTAGAAACTCTTAAACAAAACAAATTTTTTCTAAAACATATTTAATAATCTATTTTTAGATCAAGATGCCAACCTCTGTAACAAGTGTACCTAATACCATTGACCTTGACTACTTTTACCAGAAGTGTCCTAAGAGCTTTGGAATTGGTATTCATGAAGATGCACCAACTTCATCTCATTCTATTCCTGCCAACAAACAACCAAAAAATTGCAATATTACTGAACTTAGAGGAAGACCAAATGCAGTCATTACTTCAAAGCACCCAAATCCAGCTCTATTGTTACATGCTTTTGTGGCAAATATCATATACATTTTATCTCAACAACCAATCAAACCTACAAACAACACGAAACCACAAATATTATTAAAAAACTTAAGGATCAAAATCCCTAGCTAATATAATGACAAATTCTACTAAATTTGTCCCATTATCATCTACTGCATCACCCTCTCCTAATATACATAACCATCTCTGCACTAAATGTAACCTACCCATTGTCTGTAAAGAAATAAATAACCAACATTACCTGGCAACTAATGTTACTTTATATAATGATAAACCTTACCACAAAGCCTGCACAAGTATACAACAATTCACTTAACAATCAAGCTCTTCACCTACATTCATTCAAAAACTTCAACAAACAATTAACTCCTACAATTCACTTGCATCTGAACTTACCCTTACAACCTTACCTAACAACAATAACATTACTACAAATGATATGAATCTAGACAACAACACTATTAATAACAATAATCAACAACAATACCAACAACAACAATCATCATACCAAAACCCACCTCATTCTCAGGAATAACAACAACAACAACAACAGCAACAACAACAACAAACAAATAACCAACAACAACAGCCAACACTAACTAATACTACTAACAATCAACCAAAAATTAAAGCTAATCCAACATTTGACTGGCTGGCTAATTTTCCAATCTCAGATGATATGAAAGATAAATCACAACTCCAAACAGAATTCTCAAGAAAAATTTTCAATTTTCTTAAATTTTATCTACATGATTTCTATCCTGGTAAAGAAATCAAACCTGAAACTTCCAAGCAAAAGGCTCTTAAAGCTAGCTTTTACCATATTATTCACAAAATGGCTGAATATAAATCTGAATTTTTTATTGAATTTATCCAAAAAACTAATCCCAACACTGACAAAGCAATTACTATTCCTTTTAACATACTTGAAAAAACTCTTAAAAAACTTATTCTAGCATTCACAACAATTTTTTTCACAAAACTTAACTACTCTAAAATCTTTGCTTCTTCAGCTACTATTCCTCTATATACAACCAAAACCAACTTTAACACTGCATTAATTTAGCTTGAATCCATCTATAGCTCACAAACAACTATCAAGCAATTGATTATATCAAATTTGCTGAAGACTTTCAACTTTGACCAAAAAGATTCAATATTATATTAAAAGTATCCAACTTTGACAAAAAAAAACAATATGTTATAATTGGATCTGATAATAAATTCAATATTTATCTTGATTTTAATATTTCAAAAACACTCTTTTATCAAAAACTTAATATTCCATCTCTTGCAAACTCCTTAGACTATTTAAAGCAATAGTTTAAACAATTTTTTCCAACTTACAATCGACAATTTACCTAAATACTAGATGAAACCAAAGTATTTAACTTCTTAAAATACCAAATTTGACAAAAATTTATTCTTCATCTTAAAGAAACTTTACCTACTGAAATTCAATTTCAACAATCTCACAACTTACTTGAATATCAAAATGAAACTATAAAACTAGCAAACTTTCACATTCTTACTTGTAAGGTTGAAACTTGTTTTTATTTAGATAAAACAGAATCCAAAAACAAAGAAAAAGAACTAGAAAACACAAACTCACCTAATACAACTTCTTAGCCTCAACTTCAACACAACTTTTCACAATTACTAAATGATATCTTTAAACAATTATATACAAACTTTCTAAAACAAGAAAATGAAATTTGAAAACAACCTAAAATTGACCCATTCATATTCTACAAAAACAGTAAACATGAAGCATCATTTAACAAACAAATTTCTACCTCTTTTCTTGATGAACTTACAACAGAAATGAAAAAATTTGCCTGCAAAATCAACAATGTTTCAACTAATTCTAAATGTCGCAGCTACTATTTTTACTTATATCTTAATTTATACCAAAACATTGCAGCACAAAACCATAATATTGACAAACTTGACAAACAAAAAGCAGTAGAACTTATCACCTCTAAGCCTACTAGCACCAAACTATTAGCAAGAGTTTTAACATTATTTAACTTTCTTGACAAATTACTAACATATCCACAAATCAATACCTACTACTGAGAAACAGCCTATCTAAAGGCAAACAAAATATTACAAGACAAATTTAAAATGTCTTACTCAATATCCTCTTTAATTGAAGAATCCCTCTTCCTTAAGGAAACTCTTTTTCAATAAATCTGTTTTCTACTACTCTTATAGATGCAGCCACTACCTTGCCAAGAGATACATCCTTAGTAGTTGGTAAGGAAAATGATATAAGTGGGCAGGCGATAAAGCCTATTTATATGAAAAACCAAGTTAATGATGTTCAGACCCAACATACAGGGCAGACTATGGCAACCTCCACAGCTGTGCAAGCCAAGCTTCAAACAGTGAATGACTTTGTAGAAAACAACTTAATATTCCAAGTTTCTGTTCCTAACATTCAACCTCCTGCAGGAACAAACACATACTATAACAAATTCTTATTATTACATAATCTACCTACTATACATCGTCATATAACATTTGGAGAATTTCTATCTTATCTCCGAAAACATTCTTTTAAATATAGTTTTAAAATATCTATTAGTGAAAACAAAACTGAACTGCATATATATACTGACCTTTCAGACCCTACTCTTCATGAACACCACCTTATTCAACCTTTCCAATATGAACTTTACAAGCATTTACC
Organism: Cetraspora pellucida; assembly: GCA_910591915.1. Lineage (NCBI taxonomy): Eukaryota > Fungi > Glomeromycota > Glomeromycetes > Diversisporales > Gigasporaceae > Cetraspora > Cetraspora pellucida. The sequence goes on along the minus strand of CAJVQA010008192.1, from coordinate 5,607 downwards.
TCTGCTAACAATACTAAATAATACTTCACCACATACTGACTTATCTTTACTTGACCAACAGTTTCTTGATGACTTATCTTTAGCACCCTTATTTACCAATCTATTATCTATCTTCAATTCTAATCATATAGCCACATTTTCTAGCCCCACTTCAATAATTATACTCAACACACTCTCCAAGTACTAGCAGCCAAAACACCTACACCCACTCTATATAAACCACTCTATCTGTCAATATGCATACATAATACACGAGGATACAATGATAACTTAAAACAACAAACATAAAAGAACTACTGTCTATCTCATAATATTCATATTGCTAGCATTACAGAAACCAAAATCTCACAATGCACATAATAAATTTTCAAGATCTCAACACTTTATCTATTATTAGTTATGTACTGATAGTTGTAAAGCTGAAACAGCTATTATGATTCAAAAGCATCTTAAACCACATATTCACAAAACACTCAACCTTTCTGGATATGTTATTGCAATTGACCTATTTTTTAAACATGACTTTAAATTTTACATTATATCAGTTTATTTACCTTGTGATGATCTTCAACTTAGACTTCTTATTCAGAACAATATTATATAATGGATCCAAAAAACAAATACAAACAATATACAACCAATTGTCATAGGTGACTTTAATGTCTCTAACAACCTTCAATCATCATCTATTAAACTTAAACTAATTCTTTTTCTTCAATATAATAATATGTATAACTTAGCAAAACACACATAATCTTTGTCTCCTACCTGACACAGTAGCAGATATAGCAGTTGAATTGACTATATCTGGGCCAACCACTTTATTATCTGATATTTAACTTCTTATTACACAGATGATGCCAACCAAAATACACTTAGTGATCATAATATACTCATATCATCCTGGGAATTTCCTTATGCAATTACTGGTAAATAACAATCAGTAATCAAAACTAAGCATAGAATATTTGTATATAAACAAATAAACCAAGATCTTTGGCAAAACTTCTTTAACCAAGTTACATCCAATCTTAAAAACAATAATGTTCCTTCTACAACTAATACTACAGAATCACTTAATGCCTCTTGGTACAGAATTCAAACTAGTATTATCTCAGCTGCTTTGCAACACATCCCAAATAAAAAATTCACTGTTCATAACTTTCAACATATCTTTTCTTCCAAGGCATCAAAATTACACTTAGGACTTAAAAAACTAGGCAATATCATTAGAAAAGTTAAAGCTTCAATTCAAAACCACAATCCCATATCTATACTTCACAATCTTGATATTCACCAACTCAACTCTTTTTATCATCTCAATATACCTAAACTGTCTCAGAATTCTAATCTTTTACCTAACTAGATATCTGCAACTAACACTGAATAGAAAACACTTTACCATGCTAGAAACTTAGAAAATATTAAAAATATAAAAGAACAAATTAATGATAATATAGCTAAAAGATGCACTAAACTCCAAAATAGCCCAATGTCAATAATCAATAGTATACTTAATCGACACAAAGATCCTGTTAAGTTTGTCAATATTAAAGAACCTAATAATGTTATCACTGAACTATTACTTATCAAACAGCATATTCAACAACACTTTGATGATTAGACAGCTCCTCGAAACATCCAATCACAACTATTTAACACAATGTGGCAACAAGAATACCAACCCAAACCCAATATTGATTCTACATAGTATTAATTAGCATTTAAGGAATTCTCTTCTACAGAAGTTCTTAAAGTTATTAATCAACTTTCTAACAACAAAGCATGTGAACCATCAGGCATCAGCTATGAGATGCTTAAACATGTCAGAACAGCATTCCTTGATACAATCACAGCTCTTTTTAATCACTGTCTTATATCTGGTCAAATCCCAAATCAATAGAAAGAAGAAAGAATTTTCTTTATTTCCAAAAAATCTATCTTTAATGGCAATTTAACTAACACCAGACCTATTAGTTTACTTGAACATGTCAAAAAACTTTACACAAAACTTCTTACCAACTGGCTTAATTACATTTTTATTTATCACAAAATCCTATCACCTTTTAACTGCATAGCTTTATCTAGTAACAGCACAGCTATCCTTATATATATACTAAACAATGTTATTGAAAAAGCTTCTTGTAACTCAAAACAACTTTGGCTTTTATCTCAGGATATGAGTAAAGTCTATAATTCTGTAGACCTTACATTCTTTACCAAATCCTTAGCATGATTACAAATGCCATCTAATCTTATTAACATTCTTACTAACTTACTTACTAATCGACATAATCAGATTATTACAAACTTAGGCCTCACTAACTTCTACAATGTCAAAAATGGCATTGATCAAGGAGAAACCATTACTCCACTTTTCTAGAGAATTTATTATAACCCTCTTATAACCAAAATAACTTCAGACTTTTCAGGATACACTTTGGCTACAAGGTAAAATACTAGTCTGCTTTGACCAAAGTTTTAATAACTTCAAACCTCTGTATCTGTACTAGCATATATGGATGATACACTTTGGATAGCCAAATCCAAAGAAGAATTACAATCTATTATTGCTACAGCTACCTCTTTCTACTATATGGCCAATATTCAAATTAATCTAACTAAATCAATTTTCATCTTAAACACATTATCTACAATCCTTATTCACTTTTTTAGTTTATCACTTATACCAATTCCTGCTAACCAACTATTCAAATTCTTAGGATGTTGCTTTACTCTTAATAATTCACATACTAAACAAAGCCAACTAATTTATGATAAAGCAATTCAACTTATCAACATTACAGGCACAAAAAAAATCACAGACAAACAAGCCATATATATTACTAACACTGTAATTATTTCTACTATCGAATACAGACTACACAATATCATTCTCAAACATTCTACCTGTAACAAACTTTTATTCAAATATCTTACTATGTTTAAACACAAAGCTAAACACTCTCGTACTAGCCCTAACAGTACTATGCTAAACTCTTATATATATAATATATATAATATTTGGGATATCCAACTACAACATCATATATCTTGCTTTCAACAAAGAATTAACAACTCAGAGATTCTTGGTACTTCTACTAAAATTAGATTACAGCAACTTCAAAACAACCTCTGGTTTGCCACCAATATCCTCTAACATAGCCAACCACTTATAGATAGACCTAACAAACACACACTTAATTTTAAAATTATACAACTCTTACAGCATGGCATTTCAATTCTAGCAAACTCTAATGTTTTGTGGTCTAACACTGTTCATGATGGCTACTAATGATTAGAACTAATACTTAGTTAATATTCCAAATATCATATTTTTAGAAAACAACTTCGCAAAAACAACATACTCTATCTAGAACAATTATATACTGCAGACAACAGCACACTACTTCAATGACACCACCTTTCACCAAGACTTCACTGTCTAATAAAAGGAAGGCAACCTTCTTGGTTTACCTATCTGGAAGACACAATTTTATCTGATAGAATACACCGCTTAATCCTTCCTCACTTCCAACCTCTCGGAGTTAATGCCTTTGCATACAACACTTTACCAATCAAGAAAAAACTCAAACCTTGGCTACTCACTTACAATAATGATAACAATGAGATCATTATTGGCAAAATTCGCAAATATCTTCCAATTACAAATCAGTTTTCCATATCACATTGGAATACTAATATTGATTTAGAACACAATCACTACTATCCTCTCCCAGAATTAAACTGCACACCATGTACTGGATGCCACCTTAACTCAAACAGAATCAACCAAACATGCACAATCAACATTTTGGCAACTATTTGTACTAGCTTCCTAGGAAGAAAAACCTCTAAACTCAAATTCAATGCTAATTACCTAGATCTTATCTATTCAACAGCAATTAAACATCCTTTACGAATTTCCCAAAACCACCCTACTATTAATATATCAAATTCAACTATCACAGAAATCTTTAAACCAAATAACTGTTCAAACAAACTTGAAGAAATTTTTCAAAACAATTCATCTTATAAGGAATTTATTTTTTATACAGATGGATCAGTAACTGATATTGAAACTAAACAAAGCTCAATAGGCATTAGATGAGTCCAATCAACAATAACAACCAAGTGCTTTATAAATTTTCTGCTAAAATCCACTACTGGTCATCAGCTTATAAGGCAGAGCTCTTTTCTATCTTATTAGCAATCTCAACTATATCTTGCAATGCAATACTTCAAATTTATACTGATTCATAATCAGTTATCTCAAAGTTTTACAAACTCTCTACTCAACTCAACAATTCTAATAAACTTTTCAAATTTAATGCATGGCCTTTATGGCACACCTTTCTTAATATTATTAAATCTTTTAACTTAAACATCAACTTTCACAAAGTTCAAGCTCATACAGACAATACTTTTAATAATATGGCTAATTCTTTAATAAAACAACACAATTTTTCCTTGCCTCTAATCTTTTAATATACAAATATTTACAATCCTTTTCCTATCCTATAATGGGAACAAAATTATGTTAAGCTCCTTACTAGACATTTTATTAAAAATATCTGCAAAGCATATATATTAGCAATGTAGTTATCACAAAAAAGAAACAATGAATAGGCTCATATTAATCATTATATAGACTGGAAATCTATATGGTTATATCTTAATCATAACCAAAAACCTTCATCAAACTTTACTAGCTTTAAGCTTAATTAATTAAAAGTCTTTAAAGTTAAAGCTTTACTTAATGAACTACCTACACACTTTTCTCTTCACAACATCTATTCAACTATCTTCATGAATCCCAACTGCTTTTGATATAATCTTTCTGATTCCTACTCATATTGGCTAACATGTTCTAACTCTTTTCTTATTACAAATATTATTAACTCATCAGTTCAGCATATCTTATTTAAAGCAGATCTTAATTTATCTACTAGTCAACTACATGAACTTATTCGTAAAATTCAAAAGCATCCTTCATTTGACTGAATACTATTTCAAGCAAACTCTTTTTATCTTAATCTTACTCTTAAAGGTCTCATACCCAAAGCCCTAATTGAAACAATTTATAATTACAACATACTTACTAAAATAGTTTCACAAACTATCATTCAAACACTTCTTGATATTAATAATCAAATCTATAACCAAATATGAAAACCTTATTGTATTGAATTCTCCAATTGGAAAAAAAACAACAACATTACATTTTTCTAAACTTTTAATAATTACAATACCTTACAACGAATACAACAAATTAGATATCACAAAAGATCACATATAAACTATATATACTTATGTCTATATGAAATAGCAGATCAATTACACTTACACCCTAATACCTGTCCATCGATTGGACAGGCTATTAGGAAAATCAATATATAGTCAACACTCTGGATTAATCATAGCACATCTTACAATCATATTTTAATATTACAAATCTAGATGGGCCTTGAGCACCATAGTCGGTTTAGGTCACAGATTAAATTGTCTGAACTTTAATTCTTGCATGTAGTTTTATTTTGTATTTTACAATCTTAGTATATCTTTAATATATAGTATATTAATATATATAACTAAAATTACTAATAA
>CAJVQA010008191.1:0-13165 GCA_910591915.1 Cetraspora pellucida | reverse complement strand
CTGTTATTCTGCTATTATGCTGCTGTTATGCTGCCATTATTTGGCGGATATAGGGTAGAATAATGGCAGATTTTTTTTCTGTTATTTACCTATTATTTACTCTTTATTTATTCGTTCGACCTGTATATTGTCCAAGAGTTCAGAACTGCCCTGAATAATATAATTGTATTACCCCTACAAAACATAATAAAGTTAATAAAGTTCTTTTTAATTTGTAAATAAATAAACTAATACTCTTTTAAAATTATAATACTCATCTTGTAATGCTTCTTTTCAATCATCTCAAACAGTGCCAAATCGAAAAACTGTCTTTATTATCATTGAGAAACATTATATGACATAATCATTTTTTAAGTAACAATTTGTCACATTTGTCTTATCTCTAAACCCATTCAAATAACCTGTCACAATGCAATACCAATACTCTTTAAGTCTTTCATTCCTGGTTTTGCATAACAATGGTGCACAACTATCTTATTTATTAATTCAATTACTGAGAAAATTATATTAGTAAATTAATCGAAATAATAGATTACATGCATTATTCTTACTATATATATTTTTTATTTTTAGAATGTCAGAAATAAATTCTTTTAGAAAAGTTGATATAAATCAATGGTGTTATAACAGATTTCTCAAATTCTTAACAATTGAAAAATGCAATGAAGAAATTTGGATAAGCTTCTTGAAAGGGATTAGCAAAATAAAAAGTATTTAATAAAATAATATAAAAAAGCAAACCATATGTTAAATGATTCTTTTGCTGTGATTGTTTTTATTCCTTCTAAACAATGCACTACTATCTTCAATATAAAGAACTGGTTGTGTAAAAAAATAGAAATTGATAGGTACTATTAACGTACACAATAATATTTGTTAATTATTCAATTTGCTAATTTTTTCCAAAATAAGATTTATTAAGGACTATATTTTTGTTATTAATCAATTAAACCACTTATTACAAAAAAACAATGTTATTATAACATGGGTGTTAATAAACCAATTGGCATTATTTTGAAAAATTTAGACCAAACCCAGATTATAAACAAGAGCATGTGAAATGTATGATTAGTTAAAATATATTATTTAACAAGAAATCATATTTCTAGTGATAATCTTTATATATATTTTTATAATTCATGAAAAATCAAAAAAGCACTACTATATTCCACGGAATTTTGCGCGGAATCCCGCGCATTTCGCGCGGGATTTTTAAAAAACTATGATTTGTTCATCGCTTGCAATTTGCTCATTTTCAATTTTTTCATCAAATACTAATCATAAATACTAATATATATTCTTTGAGTTAATCCATATATACGTTCACTTTCTAATTGACACTAATTGCACATGATTTTTAAACTTATAAAATATGCAATATATATATGTCGTACGTTTGAGTGGATTGTAGATTTATAATACACCTAGGTTGATTCCAAATAAACATAGGTTATAATAGAATTCTAAAATGTGACCGAGTCATTAAAGAATTCCAATTCAACTTACAATAAAATTAAGTATATTCCAAATTATTTCATTGAGTACTTTGTTTTAGAATTTAAATCGCTTTAAAATAGGGTTTATTTATTAGTTAAATTTAAAAGCATTACATGAAGTTTTTGCATCTTTGATTAGTGGGACGGAAACTACACCCCACAAGGTTTATTTGCAATGATTTTGCCATACGCGTTTTGCATTTGCATTTAAGATTATCTACTAGTGAAGAAGATTGCATAATAGATACTTCTTGAACGCTTATGTGCGTTGAAGAAAAAATAAGTTAGTGATAGAAAATGATTGTGCCGAATTATTGTGAAATTTCAAATTTTTGAGTTCGTTATAGGAAGGTTCAATGTCAACTGTACTAATTCTGAAAACTTATTAATAATTCCAATAATGCCGATTTGTATCCAAGCTATATGTGTCATTCTCCAAAACTGCAAGGATTTTGCAGGGGAGTGTCTTTCAATCGTTGTGCTTGTATTTTCTGGATCTTGTAAAACCTTAATACGAAAATCAGAAGTTTTCACGTGTTATAACGGTTTAACATCGACTATTAGCCAATTTGCTGATTAGTTATTTGGAAAGCGATTCTTCGAAGGTAAAAATGGATGATCTTGAGATTCGGTTATCGGATAGAAAGTTTTGTAAAGGACAAAAAAAATTTGTATTTTATCGAATTTCAATCAACTTGATATTAAATTTGTCGAATATCAAATTTAGAATCAACTTAGGTTGCTTTTAAATTTCGTATCAACTTGGACTACATTTGGAATTCAGTTCCAACTTAAGTTGATTCTAAACCCATAATAATTCTATTTCGACGTACGACATACACATTATGAATTAAATTAACTACACATAATAAAACAATATAAACTTACTTTTAAAATATTTTGAATATTGGTGATCTATTTAATATTTTAAGCTCCACTTTATATGATCGTATACGTGTACGTTCACCATATTTTACATGTCGTATTCCATCTAGCCAAGTTGCCAAAAATTTATCACCAACGCTTTTAATATTTTTTTAATCTATTAAAAGTAGAAATTGGATCCGGTCATCCGTTTTCATATTAAATTTAACGGATATCCGACGGAATTTTACTATTAAATTTGTATCCAAAGGATAACCGAATACAAGTTCCAATGAAAAGGAATCCATTCGATTACGTCTTCGTAGTATTCAGCTTAAGTTGAATTTCTTTAATACAATCATCGACTTCCATCTGTCCATTCGTCCATTCTTATGTTACCTTCTGAGGGCCACATGTTTGTTTGATGTGTTATTTTCGGTTACAATTTGCACATTTTCCATACAATTTATCTTTCAGAACCAAATTCATCAACCATAATTCCAAGATGATTTAATATATCGCAAAGACATTTATCGTCATTATGCATTATATAACACATATATATTTTCTTTCTCACGAATGTAGCTGCCATCGGCAACAATTTACTTTATCATTTAGAAAAGTCTGATAACATTTTATAAAACGGATTCTTTTATAAAAAATAATTGAAATGAAGATTTCTGTTTATAATAGAATATGATTAATCTAATTACTAATGAGTATTAAATTACATGATCTTAAAATATTTTTATTAGAATTATAGTTAAAAAATATGCTAGTTGTTGTATCTAAAAGGTTTAGTTCTTGCTACCTTTAGGTTTTGTTGGCTTTTGAAAATTATTATAATACAATCTTTTAGCTGGTTATTTCTTTTTGCAGTAAATTATAAGTTCTTTCTGTCCAATACTTATACAGTCGTACCTGAGTTATATCTTCACTGGGTTATATCCCAACCTGAGTTATATCACTATTTCTTAATAGAATAAATTTCCTATATTAATTTTACGTGGTTTATATCTCATTTTATATTAATTTTTAATTCTATCCCTATCCCTAGTTAGTGTTGCTTGCTGCAAATATGAATTGCGACTTTTTTATAGCGCAACTAGGGTTGCAACTTATTGTCGCAATAGACGTAATCATCTTAATCTAGTAAATGATAACTTATTTTGTAATAATTACAACATAAATAAGCTGTAAATTGCAAGTTGCGACTTTGCAGCAGGCAACTCTATCCCTGGTAATAGTTATAGTCAAAGAGTATAAAATAATATATAAAATACGAATAATATTATTGGTCAATAATTTCTTAATTATATGATTTTAAAAATTGTAATTTAATTGGTTAACAATTACATGATGAAAGTGCAATACTCAAGTTATATCTCTACCTTAGATATATCCCCAAAAATACTCTGGGAAAAATGGGGATATAACTCAGGTACGACTGTATATAATACTTATAAATAAATTAATTCCAAAACAAATTAGTTAAGATAATCTCTTTTTATTTGGTTAAATATGTATGTTCATTGTATTACAAATCTTATTTACAATAGTATTTATATATTTGAAGAGTACAACTACTGTATATACAAGTTTTTGTTATTTAATTTAAGTGGTTTAAATACAGGTTTTATATTAGTTACCATAACTAGGAAGTTATTTATTTTAATTTCTTTGTGCTTATGTATTTTAAGAATTGATCAAACAGAAATTTATATACCTTGGGATGTGGTAACCTAGTGAAGTGGTCAGGTTGTCAACCCTTCAAGTAGTAGGTGGGTGTTCTAATCCCATCAACAATGAAAATTTAGATAATCACCTATGTAATACTTATATTATAGCAACTGTTACCAATAATTGAGTTAGGATACCTGTAATAGTAGTTATACCAGCATGACAAGCAGGTCATGAAGCATCTGTATAACTTATTGCACAGAGGAATGCAAACTGGCATCAGGCAGTGCAAATTCTAGATAAGTCCTTGTGATAGTGTAAATTTGTTAAAATTAGGTAATAAAAAATCTATTTAGGAAGATCTAACTAAAGAGGTAGTCAGATTTTTAGTGATTCTATTATAAAGATTAGCCTAAAGAAACAGATATCAAGATTATAGTATCTGATTATAGTACTTGAATAGACAAGAATTTCTAGATTAGAAGTCTTAGAAGTATCACCAATCAGACTGTCAAAACAAATTAGAAGAAAAGGATATTGGACTAACCTGATATACTAATAAACTGATTGTAGTTCTATATGAGTTATCTGAATTGGAAATTTGGTTAAAAGACTAGACAAAAAGTAAAGATATACTAAAATACTAGGATTATGCTGTAAAGTAAATGCTAGGATCTGTGTAAACTCTACAAGAGCATAGTAATTAAATGATATAACTCTAATTGTAAGTATTGGTTTTGTTATAGTAATATCTAGATCAATTGTAAAAATAAATACAAAAGATTCTAAAAAATTTATTTTAAGAATAAAATTGTCCTAAGGTTGAAATAATGATCTGAGCATTTAGGTATAACTTAGTGAGATTAACACAAATTATAGATTCAAAGGGTTTAAAGTAAAATATCCAAGTAGAGGTATTAGTACAGTAATTGATAGAAAACCTTTAGGTCAACTTCTTAAATAGGTAATATAGAAAAGTTATACATATAGTCAATTGTACACTCTTCTGTAATGGTTCATTGAATCACATTGTCAAAAAAACATTAATAAAAGTCAAAAGACCAAAGAGGTTACCTTAACACAAAAAAAAAAATTATATATCCTTTTATTTTTAATTATTTGATTTAAAATTATTTTATTTTTAAAATATATTTGTTAGAATAGTTTGTGATTTTGTAATATATAACTTAAAGTTAACAACTTGTATTATAATTATTTAATATTTATAATTTTTTTTTTTAAAGTGGCAATCTTGCCTGTCTGTCTTTATTGGGTAATATATCATTATTCAACTATATACAAAGTTTATCAATGAAAGTACAACTAGTTACCATATAACTTTAGTCATTATCTAATTAAAGGTTCCACCCAAGGGTTACTCACTAGCTGTTATACCTGAGATCTGTCTGTGAATCCCCTATTTAAACTTTCTGATTTCAATCCTATTGCATATATGCAATGCTTCTATTACTACATGGACATGCCAGGTTAGGGCTATCTAATTACTATTTATATCAAGATACCACCTCATTGGATGTTATTAGGTATCTATAGTCTCTCGAATTTACCCTCGACACAGACTTACTAAGTATGGTACCAAGATTACCCCTTAGATTTATCCAATTTTAGTAGATCCCGTATCTACTAAAACCAGTTTGGTGTTAGAAGTGTTTGAATTTTGGTAAGTTCATTCCTTTTTCATAGTTTCCTTTTATGTTTATCATATCACCTGCTAGTGCATCTTCTCTCTATTTCTGGTATATTTACTGCTTCTTTCGCATCGAGTGCCAACTCTCTATATCAGGAATCTTTTTTTCAGAAACTTCCTTATACACTGATCTTCTAATCACATAGACTTAGCCACAGGACTTTGTGTACATTTATATGCTTCTGTATTTGATATTTATAATTAAAATTACTTTTTAAACTATATTATTATTTACTTTAGCTTTTATAAAATTTATTCAAATCTTAGTACTAACTTTATAATATATTTTTAATTTTTTATATAATGTTTTTAAATTTTTAATTTAAATAATCTATCTAAATTATATTTTTTTTTAGTATTAAAATGCTTTTTTAATTTTTTAATTTTATTTATACTATTTTAGAACAAAGGCACTTATATATAAAATTATCACTAAATAAAAATTCAACTAGTTATATATATAATTTTATATATTTTTTATTTGAAAAATTTATCTAAAAGTTTTTTTATTAATTATTATATCTAATATTTAAATATTTTAAATTTTTTAATTACTATATTTATTTATTTTTTATTTTTTTTTCTTAAGCAGTCACGCTAGAGCTTTATTAAGAGTTTGAAATTACATTTGCAATTATATAAATATTCTTAACAACTAAGCCTAGCATCATCTGGCCACCCTAATAATACCTAAGTACAACCTGTCACATTACTTCAAGCAAAAATAAGTTACTTGTCTGACTATTTAAAGTCTATAATGAAAGGGTCTTCTTCCTTCTATAACAAGTTTTAAAATTGTTTTCTGTACTTCTTTTCCAATTTGTTTCTCTTTTTCTTTCACTTTTACTTTTCTTTTTTCTATTACTTGCTGATTTGATTTTCTTTTTTTTACTTGATGCTTTTCTTTCTTTCCCTTTTCTTCTTTTTATTCTGCCTGTTATCCCTTCATTTTTCTTCTATTCATTGATCTTCTCATATCAGATTCTTCATACTTGTTCATAAAATGTGTCCTAGACTGTTCTTGCTATTACATTTATAAACTATTCCCTTGATTTTGTACTTAAAAGCTACCTTAATCTGTCCTGTGTTTTTTTTGAAATGAAACCTTTGATTAGTCTTCTCTTATTTTGATTTTCTCTGCTTCTGTTTTTCCAAAGAGTGCTGTATATAATATATATAAAGGGACCTGAACTTATTTTTCTTCTTTTAACCTTTTTCAGGCTGTTGCAATGAACACTTTTTGAATTCTTTTTCACAGATTTCTTTGTCCTTTGCATGTTGCCAAATGTGTCTGTGTTTTTTTCATTTTATCTTGGCATATTTGGCACTCTGTTGTTGTATATACATTTGGTCTTCTTTTGTTAAGTTCTTCTAGGGTTGGAAGTTTGTCTATTATGCACTTTATAAATGCACTTCTTCTGGCACTACTTCTTCTTGTTGTACAATGTATTTCTTTAGATATTTTCAGTCTATTTCAAAAATATGTCCAGTCATAAATTATAGCTTCTGTTTCTGGTTCTAATCTTTTAATTGCTTTTGTTTCTTTTTATTTTGCTCCTAATCTTGCATTCATTATCAATTTGCATAGCAATCTTACTGGTATGTTAGTACATTTGTTTTTCCACTCTAAGCAGTATTCTATCTCTTTGCAACTGACTTTTTCAACCTGTATTATCTCTTTACTTCTTGCACCTTCTTTTGCTAGACTATCAGCTTTATTATTTCATTTATCTTTACTATAGCTCTTAACTTTAACAAACTTTATCTTAATGTTCTTTGTCAAAACAAGCTTTCTAATTTTCATTACCCATATTGCATTTTTCTTTTTGAGAATCTTGTTTTTGCATACTTGCTCTAGACCTCTACTAACATTTCTTATTGTTACATTGCTGTTTGTATATATTTCTACCTGCTTTTCTCTTGATATTGTTAAGGTTGCAGCCTATATAGCTACTAACTTAGCTATTGTCAATGTTTGCCATTCTTCTAGACCTAATATTATCTCTTTTTCTGGCCATTCTTGTGTTTTATTTGTTTGCACCCATTCTATGCCTATACTATTTTTGTTTTTTGTGTCTTTTTTGGCTTTTAGGTTTGCTGCTCCATCTATATATATTGTATATTTCTTCTTGTTTCTTGTTATATTTCTTCTTAAAACTTCTACTATTTCTTGACTAATGCTTTCTTTTAATCTTTGTCATCTGATTATCTCTACTTTTGGCTCCTTTATTATTCTTAGTCCTTCAAGTTTCTGTTCTCCTGTTACCAGTTTGTTTGTTTTTATTGTTTCTGTTATTTAATTTATTACTATCTTGATTTTGTTGTTGCCTTTTTTTTATCAATATATTTGGAATAAAATTGATTTTATTATTTACTCTTATCTACTGTTGACAACTATCTTCTTGATGTTTTTCTTCTCTTGTACAACTCTTACACTTGCTAATTTTGATAGCTAATTTATTTTCTTTACTTTGCATTTGCCAATATTCTACTAGTATTTTTTTCTTTTTTTTCTTAACTATCTTTTCTAACTGTTGACTGTTTTGTGCACCATGTACTATCCATTCTTTTCTTCTTTTGTTTTCTGAAATATACTCTCATCTCATCTTCATTGCTTAAGTATTTTGCCTAATTATTCTATATTGCCTTTTAACTTCTCTATTTTCTAGTCTACTAAGCACTTCTGATTTTATCACTTTGAACCATTCTGCTTTTTTTTCTTTACTCAATAGATCTTAGTAACTTTTTAGTTGCTGCCATGTAATTAATTTCTCTCCTTTTGTATCGATCATCTGGCTCAAATATATTAAGTCTGCTTCATTTATTCTAGTATCACTTTTTTTTTGTAACTATGTACCTATAAGTTTTCTTATTTTAATTCTATATTTGAAAATTGTTCATAAATTGCTTTTTTTTCTTATATTTATATTAAGTTTTCTTGCTTTTAGCAATATTAAACAGACTATGTTATTTTTCCAACCTTTTATATTTTTTGGCAGCTCCTCTATTTTCTATATATCTTCTGTTAACCCTGCTCTCTGACACTCTTGTGTTATTTTTAGTTTTGTTAGCTGTCCAAGACTATCTTATTTGTTTAGTCTTGCTAATAGGCCACTTATTTGTTTTGTTATTAATTTTTGTTATAATGTTCTGTAACTTTCAAGATCTTTGTGTTTCATTACACAGTTTTCTAATGTTCTTTGTAGGTTACTCTTTTGCTTCACTAAACTTATTATTAGTTGGTATATTTCATTTATACTTTTTTCTGCCATTTTTGTTAGCTGTAGCATATAGCTTAATTTTGGTATTATTACTATATTATTTATATATGCAATCTGACTTATTGTTATCTTTTTGCATCTAAGGTCTTTTATTGTCTGACTGATTACTCTTTTGGCTTTCTTTTTTATTAGCACTTCACTCATTCTGTTATTTAGCCATATTCCCAATAAGTAAACTATTTTGTTCTTTGTTTCTTCTATTATTTTGCTTTCTCTGAAGTTTACTTTTCTTTTTTCTTTCTTTATTTTTGTATTCATTATTAACAGCTTTGATTTGGATCTATTTATCTCTATGTCATTCATCTTAAAAAATTCTTCTGCTATTTTTAATATCTCCATTAGCTGTTTTTTACTATTTGCAATCTATGTTGTATCATCTGCATATACAATAGCTGCTTAACGATACTTTGTGATATTGCTGTACTGCATTCCTCTTTTGATCTGTTGCTCTATTATATATTCTAGATTTTTGTTATCTTGTATTCTTTCTAACCATGGATCATAAAAAAGTTACCATATTAGTAGAGATATTACTTCTCTTTGATCTATGCCATCTCTTGCTGTTATTTCTTCTGTTAGACCATAAGCTATAATAATTTTTAGTTACTGTTTACAAAACAGATTGCTTATATATCTTTTTGTATTTTGCAGAATTTTGACTTTTTTTAAGGCCCATTCTAGGCTTTCTAATAGAACTGATTCAAATGCTTTTTTTATATTTTATAACAATATCCATATTTCTTTGTTCTTTTTTTGTGCCTTCTTTATTATTATATTTAGTATATGTATTAGTTGCTTTGTTGAATTATCTAGCAGACCTGTGAAATTTGTTTTTCTAAATATGTTTCTTTCTATAAACACTTTAGCTAGTCTTTTTGTTACTACTATTGTAATGACTTTCCTAAATGTCTTGATCAATGCTATTGGCCTAATATTGTTTAAGCAGTAACTTCAGTTTACATTTTTTGAAATTAGATATATTTGTACAATTTTCCACTTCTTTGGTATATCTTCTTTTTTCAAAATCAGATTTGCAAAGATTCTGAAATTTTTTTGTGATCTTTTTTCTGCATGTTTTATTAATGTATAGCTTATGCCTGATATTCCTGAAGCTGTATTCATTTTAAGCTCTCTAAGTATTTTTTCTCATTTATTTTCTTCTATTTTATCTTTTAGTTTTCCATACCAGGTTTCATTGATCCACTCTTTTAGATTATATACTCTTTTTCATTTTTCTGCTATTTCTTCAAGTTTGGTTTTCTATTTTCTAAATTGGTTTTTAAAATAAGCTACCAAATTATTTGAACTGTATTTGGTTCTAATATTAGATCAACTTCTTCTTTGTTTTGTATTATAAATCTGTCTAGAACAATCTTTTTGTATAGTTTATTTAGTAGGCTAGCAATCATTCGATCTTGATCTGTTCTAATTATTTCACATCTTCTGTTTATGTTTTTTTTTATCTGTTTTCTTTATGCTCATTCTCATTCCTCTTTTCTTTTCTCTTTAATTATTTTTTGCCAACCTTTCATATCATCAATCTAGGCTTCTGACCACTATCTGTATAGTTTTGGCAATGTTGTTCTTAGCTCTTTCCCTATTATTTAAAGTTTGTTGTTTATTTTAACTTCTTCATTCTTTTCTACTTCTTGATTCTTCTTACTTCTTGCTTTTTTGATTATTTGCTAAAGTTTAATAATGTGTTCATGTTTCATTGTTTTTTTCTGGTTTTGTCTTCTATTTAATTTAATGTTGAATATTTTCTTTTTTGGAATTTACTTGTTTGTTGCTTTAATTATAGCTTCTTCTATTGCATCCCACATTTGGTCTAATACTTCTGTACTATAATCTGCTATTATGTTATCATCTTCTAGTCATTTTAATACTCTTTTCCACTCTGGCTGATTTTGTAGCTCTCTTGTATAATCTTCTCAGTCTTTTTGTTTTGCTTCTTTATATAGGTATATTGTTCTTGTTTGGTTTTTCTGTTTAATTTCTGCTCTATTGCAATTTGTAATTATATATTCTACCTATATTTTTGTTATTATTATCTTATAATCACTATTTGTCAAACCTTCAGTTTCTTTAATATTAGCTTTCTATAGACCTAATGCAAGTGTTTCTGTTAGCCAAATATAATCTATTCTTGTTGCTGTTTTCTGATTTGACCATGTATATGCTTCTTTTGCCAGATACAGGTCTTTGTATGAATCTATAAAGTTTTGTCTTCTGAGTTAGCTAAATATAGATAGTTTTTTGTAGTTTGATGTTTGCAGATGTTGTCTGTCTAGTATGTTATTTACTGTGTGATTAAAATCACCAAGTATAATTATTTCTGTATATTTTTTTCTGTTTGTTACTATCTCTACAATTATTTGCTAAATTTTTTTACTGATTGACTTGTCATTTAGTAAAATGTATACTTTTAGTACTACTAATTCTAATTGTTTAAAATATAATCTCACCTTCAGCATATATTCACTAATTCTTTTAACTGTTTCTACATGTTTTTTTCACTTTTTATTTATTAGAATTCTTATGCCTGAGTCTTTTTTCTTATCTATTACTACACTTGTCTAATATCTCTTGTACTGTGTGTTATAACTATGCAATAAAAATTTTTTCTCTTTTTCTATAATGTTTGTTTCCATTATTCTTACTATTGTGAGTTCTTCTTTTTTTGCCTATTTTAGAAGGTTTTCTACTTTTCATCCTCTTATTTTAAGTTCGTTGATATTGTGATATACAATTTTTATTTTCTTCTTTCCTTGTTTTCATTTTTTTTTTAGGTGTTTATGCTTTGTTTTTATATTTTCTATTTTTTTTTTTTTTTTTTTCTTGTTTTCTTATTATAGCCAAGTGATGCCTTTATATTGTTTTCTTCAAAAATTCTTCTTTCACTATGCAGAAACTCTTCAATCTTCTGGTCTATGCTCATTAATTCAACTGTAATGCCATTAGAAGTAGTTAGCAAAGTCTTTTTCTATCTTCTATTTTATCTTGGTTTGTTGTACTTCAAGTCTCTCTAGTCTTTTGAGGATTTTTTTCAAAAAGTCTTGGCTTCATGTCTGTAAATATTCTTTTTTTGTTAAATATATGTGATGTCTTTTTTATTTTTATTAAGCTCTTCTGTGTCTTTTTTTCTCCTGTTCTCTTGTTTTTATACACTTCTGTATCTGAGTCTATATCTATATTATATACAATTATGTGTTTCTTATAATAAGCTTCCTTTTCTTTATTCTGCTTCTTTTTTTTCATTTTATCTTATCAAAATAGCAAGTGATTGTTAAACCTTATTGGTTTAGTTTGTGCTAACTTTATCTTCTTCTCTGATGCAAAAATAATTATTGCAGATCTTTTTTAATTCTTATTTTAGTTTGTTATTATGTACACTGACTTAGCACCTCTCTTTTTCAAGCATTATAATAGTAGCACTTCAGATACATTTCCTGGAAACTCTAGTAACTTTGATATATATAAGCTGTGTTGGTCTTGTAGGCTATAATCTTCATTGCTTTTGGACACTCTTGCTAGTTTGTGTATACCAATTGGCAAGACCCATGAAATATTTTCTTCTTTTAACTCTTAGCATATATTATTGCCAGAGCTTTGATTTGGACTTCTTGATTTATTCTATTTTGGCATCTTAATGTTTCTGCACATGTGTTCTACCTTTTCTATATTGATATTTGCTAGTAGGTTCCAAATTGTTAAATAGTTTTCTGTCTTCAAATCCTCTTCTGTCTGAAAGCTTTTTGTATTCTTAACTTCTGCTTTTGCTTGGCTTATGTTTTTGTATTCTTTTTCTTTTCTTTTCTTGTTTTTAATATTTGACTTTTCTGTTTTATTGTCCTTCTTTGATTCTATTTGTCTTATACTTCCTTCTTTTCTTCTTTAGTATTACACTTCTCTTGCTATTCTATATTTTAAGTTTTGTTTTTGGTTTTTTCTGATATGAGTTTTAGCTATTCTTCTTCTTTTTTTTTGATTCTGTCCATTGCTACATCTCTGCTATGCTTACAGTCAAAATCTACTTCTATCTAATTATTTCCATTTTTGAATACTGTAATAAAATTTACTAAAAACTATCAAGCTGTAGCAAATTTTAAAGTGATGAAGGTCGAGTGGAAGATCTT
>CAJVQA010008190.1:0-13165 GCA_910591915.1 Cetraspora pellucida | reverse complement strand
TCTTTACAGTAGCACTGTCAAAAGGTTGGGTTACCTCTCTACTCAGGTCTTCCAAGTAGGCTTCTGTCCTCCTACCTGGTTTCCATGATTTACACGGCCTAAGGACTTATCTTGGGTTCATACTGACCAGTACTGGTTTGTGTTCTTTTATACAACATTGCATGAATGCCTAGACCTTCTAGTCAGACTAGTATGACATGGGTTACAGGTATCCTATTCCAACCAATCATGAAAAACAGTTAGCTATAACACAGAAAGAATTGCTAATTTTCGCCATCACTGAAATTTGAACTCTAGACCTGCCACTTGGAAGTTGACAACCTATCCACTTCACTAGGTCGCTACACTCTTCTTTATTAAATTTTATATATAGGTATATTATATAATATAATATATATTTTATTTATGAAAAACTAAAATTAGAGCTAATTTGATTTTGACTCAAACTTTGCTAAGAGAAGCCAAAGGTCTTGCTTAGTTCTAAATTATTGCTATAGAGTTAGATGATTCATTGTAGTTCTTAAAGTTTTCTGTCCAGACATTAATTTTTTTTTTGACTTGTAGGCTTTTGTAATTAATAAATAAGTAGATATAGGCATTGATGTTATTTGAAGTTATTTTGGTAGCTTAATTTGATCTATTAATCTTAAAAGAATTTAAGAATTGTTGGTTTAGTATGTTTTAATTTCAAAATATTGTTTAATATTAGATAATTCAAATTTGTTTGTATATTGCTTTGCTGATTTTGTGTAATATTGTTTTAGCAGCTGTATAATTTGTTTTCTTGTTTATTCTTTTATTAATTATTTTGCTTTAGTATGGTGTGATAATACTCTTAGTAGTTGTGTTTTCTTGTTTGTTATTGATATTAGGTGATGTTAGTAATATAATAAGAGTATTCTGATTTTGTAATATGTTTAGTTAATGTTTAATAAGAAATTATGTTTTTAATAATAGAGTTAATATTAGTAATATTAGCATAGCATTGTGTCTAGTATTCATTAATTTTAGAATAGGTCTTGCATTTCTAGCAATTAGAGTCAATATATTTCTTAGAATTGCATTTGTGAAGTACTGTTTAAATAAGTAGTTTATTAAGAAAGAATTTAATTTTAAAAACTTTTAGATTAGAATGAAAAAAATGAGTATATCTAGTAATAGATTTATTATTAAAGTTTATAAAGTTATAAAAGGTTTTCTAGTTAATTTCTTTGCATGTTACATTCTAAGTATTCATTTAATTTTGAGCATGCCATGTAATAATATAGTATATATTGTTGATATATTAAATAAACTTTCTAAGTACATACTTAATACATACATTATGCAGTTAATAGTAAATATATTACATCTTATTGCTATATGGTTTATATTAAGGTAATGTATAATAGTATTAGGCATAATTGTGACATTTAGTACTTCATTATATCAAAAATAAATTTGTTAAAATCTTTGTTTTATAATTGCTTTTAGTGTTAATTAGCTAAGCCAATATGAGGTTTTGTAAATCTGAATATTATGCTAATTTAGAATGAGTTCTGCTTTTTAAGTAAATTGTTTCTTGTTAATATATATTTATATTTGTGTTTTTATGAGTACTGAGTACAATGCATATTAAAGCTATACATAATGCTTTGTTAGCACTTGGTTAGCTATAGTTATTAAGGCAAAATTAAGATTTTGACTTGTTATTTTTCCAAATGACTAAAATAATTTCTGTTGAGTTTAATTTATAAGTTACTAGTTTAAGAATAAGAGGCATATAGATTATTTTTATTGTCTGGAGTATAGTAAAGAACACTTAATTTTTAGTTATAGTGATATAAAAATTATGTTTCTGATGCATTAAAGTTATATTCTTGATTAAATAATTATTAATGCATCAAAAATATAATTTTGAAAATTTTGTTTGTCTACACACATGTCTATATTTG
Organism: Cetraspora pellucida; assembly: GCA_910591915.1. NCBI lineage: Eukaryota > Fungi > Glomeromycota > Glomeromycetes > Diversisporales > Gigasporaceae > Cetraspora > Cetraspora pellucida. The sequence continues at coordinate 11,231 of CAJVQA010008190.1, read as the reverse complement.
TACTTTAGTATAACAAAAAATATGCAATCATATATTTGTACAATATGATAATTATCATATGCTCTAGACATACAATGTTATGCATTAACCTAGTATAGTTATATATTATATATTAAAATTTTTATTTAAAATTGATATATGCTATTAAATTTTTTTTTTAACTTAGGCAGCCTTGCTGATCATCTTTATTAAGATTCTTGTATATATACTGTACAAAGTTAATTTAAATTTTGGTTTGACATCTCTCAGCTACTTCTGTAAGTGCCCAAGAGCAGTCTGTTACATAAGCCAAAAGATTATTTCTGATCTGAAGCTATACCAAGCTAGCCAGTAAGATTCTAAAAAAAGGGTCTTATATTTCTATTTACAAAACTAATAACTAAATTAAGTCATGTTTTCTAAATTTGAACTTTGTCTCTTTCTTTTTTTTCTCTTGTAACTTGATTTTGTTCATCTATATTTGTAACCTTTCTTTCTTTTCATGTTTCTTTGCTTAAGAGGTTTTGTTTTTTGTTATTTTCTTTTTTTTTAATTGTAGTATTAATTTCTACTAATTTTTTCTAATTGGCAACAATATTACAATATTTTTTTTATATATTTCAAAAAATCTATTCTATGCTGCATTTGTGAACACTGTTATGAAGTTCTTGGTTTCTTTTAAAAATTGTATAATATCTTATATTATCTTTTTGGCTTTTTCTTGTATTAGCTCTTTGATGATTTTAGATCTGCTTGCTGATCTTTCTTCTTTTAAAGTTCTCTATAAAAGTTTTTTAAGTTCTTCTTTACTTGTCTTTTTCTGAGTTTCTTTTGCAAGTACTGTTTATGCCAAGTAAATTGCCATATTTTCTGTACTATCCTATTCTTTTTCATATTTATTACATGTTGCTAGATGGTCTTAATTCTCTTTATAATCTTTATTATATAATATACAAATTGCATTTTGTATAAATCTGATCATCTTTGTGCCAAAATTTTGAGCATAAGTAGCTTTTTATTTATGCATTTAATTAATATTGCTAATTTTTTGTTTCTTTTTATATTTGTACATTTTGTTTTACTTTAACTCTTAATATTTTGCCATAGTATTAACTAGTCATGTTCTTCTTTTCCTAAATTTGGTTCTTTTTTTTGAATTGATGATGTGAATCTTCATTTTGCTCTGACCTTAAGTTTTAGTATATTTTTGATAAACTTTCTTGTTGGGCTTTTGATTACTAAATTCTCTCAGCAGAGCAAAATATTTAAATTTGAAGGTGGTACTTCTATTATTCTATCAAAATTATCTATTTTATTCTCCTTTTTTGCTAAATTATCTGTTCTATTATTCTATTTGTTACAACTATACTCTTTTATTTTAACCAAGTCTAATTCTAATTCTTTTAAACTAAGTAACTTTAATATATTTCTCTTAAGATCATAGTTCTTTTCTTTAATCCAATATTTGCTTGACTTTAGCTTTTTTCTTTTATCAAGACCTGCTATTGCTGCTGCACTATTAGTATAAATCTTGACTTTTTTCTTCTTGGTGTTATTAGTAGCATATACCAAATCACAAGCAATTCTAATTTTGTTAATAAAGGCCAATTTCATGCACTAATTGTACCTTCATCAATTACTTTTTCTTTTTTACTATCTACTTGCACTCACTCTACTTCTATGCAATTACTCTTTACTGAGTTTTCTGTCAATGTTTTCTTGAGTGATCCATCTGTATAAAAAATTAGCTCTTTATTGTTTTCTAGTTTATTTTTTTGGTTTTTATAAACTAGCTTTTCTTTAAATACTTGACTAAGTTATTGTTTTGTTATGAGCTCTATGTTTAAATCTTTATATACTATTTCTTTAACTGGGCTTTTATGCTTGCTTAGTTTGATTGACTTATTGTGTTCCAATTCTCTTATTATCTTTTATTCTACTTTGAGTTTAAACATTTCTTTCTTACTAATAAGTCTTAACAAAGAGTCTTGAATATCTTTTTTATTATTCTATCTTTTACAATTTTTCTGTTCTCCAATTTGATCTAAGTTGCAACCATCATATTTTTTCAAAAATTAGCTATTTTGTTTTCTTGTATTTTTGTTTTTTAATATTCTGTAAGCACCTTTTTAGATGTATTCGCAACTATTTTTCTAATTACTAGGTTTTCTTCTTTTTCTTTTCATAATAACTTTAGTACAATCTATTTCTTATTTCTGTTATTATTTAAGCATCTGTCTAAGATTGTCTGTAGTGATATCTCTTTATTCTCTTCTGATAATATAAATTCTGGTTTAAGTTGTTTACTGCTTTTGTCTTCTAATATAGTTTCTTTAATTCTTTTAAATTATCTTGCTGGTCTTTTTTTATTCAACTTTTTTTTTAGTAATTTGAACTGCTATTATGAAATCATTCTATTGTTTTCTTTATTAATAAGTTGGTTTACTAAGAATATATTAAGCTTTCTTAGTGCTAAGGCTACTTGTAACAAAAACTTGTCCTCTAATACATTTGCAATTTTTAATTTTTTATCTGTCTTTTTTATATTTATATTATTAAAATCAAGTGTTATTTGTAACTCTTTAGCTCTAAGCATTAACTAATATATTAAATTGTTTTTTATAAGCTGCTGCATAGTTTTGTTGAGTTTTTCTGTCAGTTTGTTTCTATTGCATCTAGAAGCAGCAGCTTCTGATTAATTCTAATTCTTGTTAGTTTTTCTTCAGAACCTGCTAAAATTAATTTATGCATGCAGACTTGTAATTTGTTTAATTAGCAATTGATCCTATAATGCATTGCAGTTGTACAGATTTCTATGAATAATTATACTATTACTTACTGTTCTTGCAATTCTTAACTTGTGTTTAGCTACTCTTATTATTGCTCTTTTTGAAAGCTTTGATACTTGAAGCATATATACCAAGTTTGGCACTATATACATATTATTTATATATAATATCTAAGCACCTGTTATCTTTTTGATATTGAGCAGTCTTGCTATAGAATGCACTAATTCTTTGGCTCTTGTTTTTACTTAGCCTTCATTAAGTTTATTATTAAGCCAAATTTCTAAGAACTTGTTATCTTGGTTTTTTCTTCTTCAAAAATCTACTCATTACTTAGTTTAACTCTTTTATTTTCTTTCAGTTTACTTGAATTTATTATAATGAGTTTTAATTTCTTTCTATTTATCTGAATATTATTTAGTTTAAAAAAATCTTTAGCAATTTGTAACATATGCTCTATTTGCTCTTTATTACTTGCTATCTATATTGTATCATCTGCAAATGCTATACTGCTTAATATAATTTCATTTCTGTTGTGTAGTTTAGCTTGTTGTTATTTGGAATTAACACTACTATTGTATAATCTAGACCTACATTGTTTTGTATTCTTTCTAGTAATGAATCATAGAATATTCTTTATATTAGTGATAAGAGTATCTCCTTTTGTTCAATTTTGTTGTTAATTACAAATGCCTTTGTGTAATCTAGTGTGTAATTATTTTAGATTGTCTGCTTTGAAATAAATTTAATATCATTAAAATTATTTTTTCTAGTAACTTAATTCTTTCTATTGCTTTTTTTAAAACAATTAGTAATACTGAATCAAAAGCTTTTTTCATATCTTACAGAACTAACCATAGCTTATTGTTGTTCTCTTTGGCATCTTCCATTAATGCATTTATAATATACACTAGCTCTTCAGTTAAGTTTCTTGGCAGTCCTGCACAATTTGGCCCTGAGTATATTCTTTTTACAAAAAACCTTTGTTAATCTTTTAGTCAGAATTATTGTTATATACTTCTAAAAGGTTTCTAAAAGTGCTATTAGTCTAATATTATCTTTTTTTTTTTAAATATTAAGGTGAGTACTTGTGACTCAGGATTTTATTAGTAGTATATTTGGCTAATAGATGCTTTACAACTACAGGAGGCAACCATAGGAAGAGTATACAACTAGCCACTTGTACAACTTTAGTCATTGTTTAATTTAAGTAGTCCACCTAAAGGTTCTATACTAGCTGTCATACTTGGAACCTGTTTGTAAGTTCCTTATTTAACTACTCTGTTTCTGTATTTACCCACCTACCTCTGCCTACTAACAACTTCAGCCAATGCCAATAAAAATATGCCATGGCCACTAAGTCTTTAAAGCAGTTCACTCACATAGAAAATCTTTGACCTTGTACTAAACCTTCCAGAATCTTCTGTATCTCATTCTTATAACTAACCTGATATTACTATGGCTGAAACCAACACTGGTAGTCAGGATATACCATTAAACCATTATGCCTTTGTAGAGTTTATCCCAATCCTGGTACTGACTTTACAACATATTCTTACTACTTTGGTATTCAATTCAAGTTTCACCAAGCTGCTATTCCAGATAGCTCAGAAAGGTAGATCAAAACTATACACCTCTGGTTCACATGTTTGCTGGCATGTGCCCTTTTCCTCTAGAACCCAGAAATTCCAGTGGCTTGGTTGGTTCATCTGGTCCCTCCTCAAAGACCAGCATATTTGTCTGGTTTCACAAGTTCTAGCTCTTTTTCATAAGTCTAGTTTTTATAGTAGCACTATTAAAGATTCAAGTTACCTCTCTACTCGGGTCTTCTAAGTAGTCTTCTGTCTTCCTATCTGGTTCCTGTGATTTACATGGCTAAGAACTTATCTTGGGTTCATACCACCTAGTACCAGTTTATGTTCTTTCATACAATATTGTACAAGTGCCTAGACTTTCCAGTTATACTAATATGATACAAGTTACAGGTATCTTATTCCAACTAATTACAGAAGACAGTTAGCCATAACACAAAAAGAATTACAAATTTTTGCTGTCACTGGGATTTGAACTCTAGACCTGCCACTTGGGGGTTGACAACCTATTCACTTCACTAGGTTGCCACACCCTAGTCTAATATTATCTAAATTGTAATGCTAGTTTATTTCTTTAGAAATTGAATATATTTGTGAAATCTTCTATTTGTTTGAAATTTTGTCTATTTTAATACAAATTTCTGCAAAATTTTTGAAGATTTTCTGAAACTTAGGTTCTGCTGCTTGAATTAGAATATATGTAATGCCTAAAATTCCTGGTACTATTTTCTTTTCAAGGCTCATTAATATTTTGTTCTGTTATTCTTCTGTAATATTTTGTTTCAAATCTTGGTACTATTTTTCTTTTATTGTTTTTTTTGGTTTGTATACTTCTGACTATTGTTTTTTACAAATTTTTTGATTAAAATGCCTTGATCTAAACTGGTTTTGATAGTGTTCTTTTGTTTTTTTTCAAAACTTTTGTTGATTATATAAATAGTTTTCTTTGTTCTTTTATCTTTTTTATTAGTCTATCAATTTTAATTTTTTTTTGATATTTTATCTAATAGACATATTAACATTTTATCTTGCTTTTTATCAATCATTTAGCATTATTTTTCTATATTTTCTTTGATTTCTTTTCTTTTTTAATTATCTAATTTACTGACTCTTCTTGTATGAAGTATTTTTTATCAACTTTTTATATCCTTAATAAGTTTACAAAACCAACTTCTCTGTACCAAATCTATATATGTTTCATGTTGTTAATTAATAAAGATAATTTCTTTATTTAGACCTTCTATGTAGTCTTTTAGATAACCTAGTTTGATGTTTTTCCTTCCAATATTTATTCATCTTCCTAACTAGATGAGTTTTTTTCCTAATTGCACTTCTTTTATTTTTTTTTTTGTATGCTATTGTAATAATGTTATTGCTAATTACATTCTACTATTTATTTATGTTTTTCTCTTTTTTAATGTCTTTATTTACTTAAAAAAAACTCTTCAAATCTTGAATAAAAATTTTTTTTTTTAGTTGCTTATCAAGATTTTGCTTATAGCTATCTCAATCTTCTTTAGTTGCTTGTTATATATAATTACTGTTCTTTTAAAATTCTTTTTTCTAATTTCTACTGCACTGTATAATGTAATCAAGTAATCCAACTCTATTTTTGCTACTACTATGTTATGATCACTATTTGTACAAATATCTATTAGTTGAATTTTTGCTTTATAAAGACTATTTGCTAGTTCTTCTATAACTTAAATATAGTCAATTCTTGACTCTAAACCTTGATTTGACTATGAAACTTCTTTTGATTCTGGATTAATTAATTTAAATGTATCTTTAAATTCTTGTCTTTTAAGCCATCCTAACAATAGGTTTGGTTTTGATTGATTTTTTCTTAATTTTGTTAATCTATCTAAGTTAACATCTACTATACTATTAAAATCATCTATAATCACTATTTGTGTTCTTTTAAGTCTCTTAATATACTTGTCTATAATTGTTTTTTGAATTAGTTTTTATTTTTTTTTATTATTTGGTGGCAAATAAGTCATTATAACTATAATCTTTAGCTGTTTAAATATAAAACTAGCTAAGATTATATATTTATTTACTTTGTCTATCTGCTCTAAGTGTTTTTCTCATTAATTGCTAATTAGCAAACCTATATCTAAACCTTTTTTTTTTGTCTAAACATGTATTTGTCCAAAAACTTTTATATTTTTCTAAATTTCTTATTAGGAATAATCTCTCTTTAGCTAAGATATTTTATTTCTAATAATTCTATAATATCAAGTTTATTATTTATTATTTATTTGTACAGTAATTCTATTTTTTGGCTATTTGCTTTGAGACTATTAATGTTGTGAGTTGCTAGTTTAAGCTTAATTTTTTCATTTTCATATATTCTTCTTATATGTGTTCTATATTGTGTATTCCTAGTCTCTTGCTGAGAATTATCTTTATTTATTTGTTTTTCTTTTTCTTTATTATTATTTATATTTAATAGCTCCTTTTTATCTTTCCTAAAATTTTTTTTTTAGATATAGAGTGTTTTCTTGTAATATTTCTGTTTTGATTACTTGATCTTGTAAAGAAAAGCTCATTTCTATATCTGTTAACTTCAGATTAAACTTTAGCAGCTATTAGAAGCAATTTGCCAGTTTTCATCTTACTACTGTATCATTATCTTCTTTTTGTGCTTCTAATTTGTCAAGTCTGCTAAGTATTCTAAACAACAAACTTTTTGTAGATGTTTTCTTGTTGCTTTTTTATCTTTTAGTCTTTTCAAAAAACTGTATAGTTGTTATATCTTATTAGTTTGGACTGTGCTGCTTCTAATTCTTCCTGACTTGCAAATTTAATTATTGCAAATCTTCTGGAGTTATCATTTCTATTTGCTAAAATATATACCAATTTCGCATTTTTACTTTTTAAACTATGTAAAAGCAACACCTCTGAAGCATCTTTGAGAATCTCTAGTAGTTTTGCTATATAGAGACTTTGTCTATTTCTTTGTTCATAATGTTCTTCTCTTTGAGTTATTTAGACTAAATTGTTGTTATCTAATAGTAATAACTATAGGATGTAATCATCATTATTGCTTGTAATCTTGATTATTGCCAGTGTCTTAAATTGCATTCTTTTTATTTTTACTATATGTATATTGCCAAGACTTTTGCATATATACTCTATTTCTTTATATTTAGCATTCATTGACAAATCCCAAATTGTTATATATCTTGTAATTTTCATTTTCATTTTTTTCTTTTGCTAGAGCTAGATGCTTCTGCTTTTTCTTTAAATTGTAAGTTGAATTCTTCTTTTTGTAAACTTAAAGCCATTTGATATCTCTTTTTGTATTTTGGTTTTGTTGTTTCTTTACTTTCTTTAGAATGTAAATTGGATTTTTCTTCTAAAATTTTAACCTCTTCTGAGATAAGATTACATCAGTCTCCTTCTTTTTTCTTAATGATTTTGCTTAATGTTCTTTTGTTGTACTCATAATTGAAATCTACTACTACCCAGCTATTACTATTTTAAAATTTCTTTTCAATTGTCTTGATATGTTTGTTTTCCCTAAGAACCTACTTTATATAGTTAATTCAATATCCTTTAGTTTTTTTTAAAACTTTAAAGAATAAGATTTTTGCTTTAAAGAAAAACCTCTTGTTATAGGTTCTGTTTTTAGATAACCAGAAGTTGTCTTCTAACAGAGTTACTACTGGTTGGTTTTTTAACTCCTTTTGCTTAGTTGTTTTTTTGATATTTTGGATTATATTTTCTTGCAAAGTTTTCTGACTCTTCTTGTACTCTTTTTCATCTGTTACTTCTATATAGTTATTTTTAATTACTAGTAGCTTCTTGTCTTTATTTGTTAGTTTTGTTTGTTGTACTACTTAATACCTTTTTGTGTCTGGTGTTTTAATTTGTTCTAAGCCTTTGTTTACTTTTATATTTGTTATCATTGTATCTTCTGTTTGTTGTCTTTTCTTAAATATTGCACTAAAATAATTTTCTTTTTTTCTATTATTTTCTTTGATTCTCTCTATCTTGCTTTTTCTCTTTTTTATTTCTTCTTTGTTTAAACTTAACATGTATTCAACTGAGCCTAGATTTTGGCTGCTATCTTAATTTTACTGATCCAATTCTCAATAGTTTTTTTTGTATTATTTTAATTTCTTTTGATGCATATCTTAGAACTTTGAGTATTTGGCTGTATAGTAGATCTTTAGTTGTAATTTTTTGAGAATTATCAAAAGCTAAGTTTTTTACTATAGTATTCAAGTTACTTGGTTCTTTAGTTATGAATGTTTCAATAATATGATTTAATTTGCTGCAGTTTAAGTATCTATACAATTTGTTATACATTCTTTACATCTGCTGAATTAGACTTTGTTTGTTAATTATCTTCATTTGATTACTTTATTTGCTTGATTTATTTTGTATTTTTGTTATTTAACTACTTATTTACTAATTTAGGTTTGTACATAACTTGATGTTTGTTGTTTTCTTTTGCTGATTGTTACAAATTTCTGTATCTAGAACATGACTGCTTGTTTGTTTTTAAGGTTTACTGTTTTGATCAATTATGTGTACTTTACAATTTTTCTGAAATAGCATAATGTCCTACTTTTGTCAAAAAAAATTTTTTTTAAGCAAAAACAAAGTTTTTCAAATAATTTGGTTTTAAAAGAAAGTTAAATTTATATTAAGATAAAAAGAAAACCAAACTAGATAAACAAAATCTATAGCTACTAGATATTTTAAGAAGAACAGGCTAATTATGTTTGGAGGTAGACACTTGTTGATCAGTCTGTATAGGTTAAGAATAACAAATAATTTGTTTGCTCTTTATTAGAGTTGCCAACTTTATACTAGCAACTAGATCATAATTAGCTACTTGTGGCTTTTGAATTTTCAATAATATTAAATCTAATGAATATTAAATTTAATATTTTTAGAGACTTGTTAATGCCACCTTCTATTTTTGTTAATGCCACCTCTTATATAATCTAATCCTAATTAATAATTTAGGTCTGAAAGATTGGAGATTAAATATTTTATATAAAGGAGGTAGCATTAGTAAAAGTAGGGAATGGCATTAACAAATCTCTATTTTTAAAAAAAGCTATATTATTAAAGAAAACTTATACTATTGTTTTAAAATTTTTGCCAATTTTGTTTATTTTGATAATTTACAGAAAAGAGTTTTTGCTAGATATATGCTACTAATAAAACTTTTTTATTTTTTAATTAATTAATAAAAAAATTTTATAATATTATAAATAAAATTATTTATCTATTATAGTAAAATTATAATGTATTGTATTATTTTAAAAAAATATATCTGTATATATAACAAAGTTTACTTAGATGAATTAAAATTTTCTTAGATAATATAAAAAAGAAGAATTTGATTAGTTAATTTATGTAAATCTATTAGTTAATTTTATTTTATAATTTTATATTCTAATCTTCAAAAATTCATACCTTAATGAGTTTTTAACCTATTTTAATAATTTTACTATCATTAGAATCAGAAAGACCTACTCTGCAATTTTTACTTAATAATTAAAATTAGATTACTTAATATAATTATTCATAAAATTAAATATAAAAAAAATTACTATTAGATTTATATATAATTTTAAAATACTGCTCTTACTCTTAATGTCAGTTGTTTGTGTTTTTGTTATATTTTGGTAGAGGTTCCAAAAGTTTTTGCTGCATTGTAGAATGATATTGTATTAGTTATATCAGTAAAGATTTATTAATATCATTTAATAAATAATTTGTTGATAAGCTTAGTTATAGGTTTTTGGTTTGGCTTGTTGTTAAACTGTATTGTTGCTAGTTCTTCTATGTTGTATTTAATATTGTGTTTTGAGTCTACTTTAATTTATACTATGTATGCTATAGAATGAGTTTAGGTGTACTTTGTTTTTTGTAATTGTGTTTTGTTAAGATTATATTCAGAGCATGGTTGTAAAGTTGTATTATTTAGAACTGTTATTTAGTAATATATTCTTATATGCTAATTTTTTATAAAAAAAACCTTCTCTATACTTTTTGGTTTAGTATTATAAATCTAATTTTTCTTGTTAACCTGTTTGGCTTTAAGTATATAAAGGTTTGATGTAAGCAGTATGTGGTTCTTGTTACTAATAATTTTATTGATTTGCTAAATTATTTGTTTAAATTATTTGGGTTTTTTGTTTCTTTGTATTTTTGTTATAGTTTGTGCAATATGCATCTAGGTAAGTGTATATAAATATGTATAGTTTGTACATTGTTCTATTGTATAGATTTTTAGTTTATTAAGTTTTGTTTTAATTTTGTAAGCTAATTTGATTTGTTATAGAATGTGATTTATAGTTGTGCCTTTAAAAACCAAAAGTTTGAACCAGACATTTATATATTTTATTAAGACTTTTGCTTAATGTAGACTTTATAGCATTTTTGCTGTAATTGAGGATTGTTCTTTATGACTTAGTGTATATGAATAGTTAGTTAATATAGATGTATTAGTTGCAGCTACATTTTGAATTTGTTGTAATCAAATCTTAAGTATAGAGTTATAAAAGTTATAATGGTTAAGTTAATACATCATTTGAATAATATATTGTTGGTCTTATATTTTATTAACTTTTTAAAGCATATATATTTTGTAATAAAACATTGTAGAGTTTGGATAAATGTAGTAATGCCTGCTTTATGGTTTGCTATTGTTGTATAGTTATATGTGATATTGTTACAAATAGTGTCTAGTAGCTTAAAGTTTTATATATAATAGGCAATTCTAATAAGTATTACTAATTAATTATATAACAGCAGTTGCAAACAAAAACCATAACTCTTTCTGCAGATCACTTGTACCAAATTTTTGCTAAAAACATTTAACTATTTCTAATTATTTTATTAA
>CAJVQA010008189.1:0-13166 GCA_910591915.1 Cetraspora pellucida | reverse complement strand
GACTTTTAGAAAGGTAGTCACAAAGATAGTAACAAGAAGGTTGGCCAAGATATTTACAGAAAGAGAAATACTCAAAGAACCAAACTATGCAGATTTGCTAGGCAACTCAACAGAGCAACCAATATATATGCTAAACATGATAATGGAGAAAGCACAAGAGAAGAATAAGGAAATATGGATACTCCTACAAGATATGAAGAAAGCATTTGACTCTGTCCTATTAGAAAACTTAAAATAGGCTCTTAGAAAAGTCAAGATACTACAAAGAACAACAAAATATATTATTAATCTTTTTTGTAAATGTTAACTTAAAGTGATTACAACTTATGATCTAACAGAAAAGATAACAGCAGGAGATGGTATAGATTAAGAAGGGATGATTTCTCTACTAATCTGATGGCTTTTCTATGATTCACTACTAGAAAGAATCCAGGAAGATAATTCACTAGGTTATATAATAGAACAAGAAATATGAAAAAATACAAACATTAACTGTATTACAAAACATAGACAGGCAGTGATTGCTTATGCAGATGATACTACATAGATTGCAAAGAGTAAAGAACAATTACTAAGAACTCTTGAAATTGCAAAAGAGTTCTTCAAAGCAAATGATATTGAAATAAATAGAACAAAGTCAAAGCTTATAGTAATAAATTCTAGACTAAGGAAAAAAGAAAGAGAAATTACATTTGAACATAGTAGAATAACAGAAGAGCCAAAAAACAAAATTGTAAGATTATTAGGAATTTGGCTTAATAGCAGAATGAGAGAGTTGCTAGTCTGCAAAAAAGCAAAAGGAATAGTTAGTCAAACAGTTAGAGATCTCAGATACAAAAAAATGACAATGAGTCAGATCATATATATAAACAATACAGTTATAATTTCAACATTGGGATACCTTCTACAGTTAACAAGAATGTCAGAAAAGATGATCAATAAGATTCATCAACCAATAATATGTTTAGCAAAACACAAATGTAATATGATGAAAACAACAAACAACTGTATAATTGAGCACAAAGATCTGAGAAACTGTAAAACACTAAGTTAAGAAATAACAACAAAATAAATAAGTAGTTTATTCACAAGATTTAATAGAAAAGACACCTTAGGTAATTTAATAAAGCTTAGAATAGCTTAGAGTTGTTAGAAAGCAGGCTTAACAAAAGACATTTGGGACTCTGAAAGAAGACCAGAGGAAATAAAGTATTGAAAATACAATTTAGCTTGTCAGACAATAGTAAAAGCAAAAAAGATAGGAATAAACATTAGAGCAGAAAATTGTCTGTAAAGAGTACATGAATACAGATTAGATATAAGAAAGTTAGTTAGGGTTAAATCATGAATAGCAAGTAGTAGCACAATAAATGAAAAAGGTCTAGTATATTTAAACCAGCTTGTGGACATAAAAAGAGCGAACTTAATTATGTAAAGACAGCTCAAAAGTTTTCTAGGTTTGTCATCCAAAGGGAAAAAAGCCAAATGGTTTAATAAAATAGAAGAAAAGACATTAAAAGCATGAACAAGTAGAGAAATACATAACTAATACAAGATTAGTGGCTACAATACACAGGCACTAATAATTAATTGAACAAAGATATCAGAGAACAGAAGAAAGAGAGAGTAGATCATACATAGTTCAAAGCATAATTAGCAACTTAGCAAGATATCTAAGAAGAAAAAAAAAAATTTTTTTGCCAAGCACTATCTGTTACAAAAAGTAGAAAACAAGACATATACTGAGATAAGTAAATGTAAAGGTTGTAAGAACAGGGCAGAACAAAGTGTAGATAAGTGTGAAAGATGAATAAGATGAAATAATAATGTAAAGGCAGTTCCAGAAACATTAGTAGAAAAAGGCAGTAATAAAATTAATGCAACATTAAAGCAAATGTTAGAGAACAGAACAATAGAAGAATGAAAAAAAAAAGAGAGAGGTCTAATCGAACTTAAACAAATAGAAGAACTAGAAATAGAATTAATTAAAAAACAAAAATTTGATAGTAAAGTTACAAATTACTTAATAGAAGCCCTAATAAAAAATAAGAAAAGAAACAAAAACAAATATATTCTTTATACAGATGGTATATTATATAAAGAGGAAAAGGAAAATAGTATAGAAAAGATGAGCATCAGTTGGGTGCAAGTTAGTAACAAAGAAGATTGGCCAGAAGAAGAAATGGTACTAGGACTTGAAGGTTGGCTCTCAGCAACAATGACAGAACTAGCAGCAATATGGTTAGTAATCCTAATCATACCAGAAGGAAAGCATATAAAGGTGCATACAGATAACCTCACAGTATTAAGACATATTAATAGAGCAATTCAAGAGATAGAAGATGACAAAGTTCTAAAGAAGAAATACATGATGTGGATAGTGAATATTGTTGATTTACTCAAAAGCAAGAATAATAGAATAGAACTAGTTAAGTTTAAAAGTCATAGTAATGACAAGTGGAACAACAGAGCAGATATACTTGCAAAAAAAGAAGCAATATGTGAAAGGACAATAGTTACAGAGAAGATCAAGTGTGATACAATATAGTACTGTTTAGAATAGGAAAATAGAAAAGTTGATATACCAGCAAGACTTCTATATAAAATAATTATAAATTTTAGAATTGAAGCTAGTTGAAAAGAAACAAATCCAATTTGAGCACTAAAACCAGAAACTGAGAACACTTGATATAATTGGTCAAGCTTTTGGAAAAAGATGAATAAAACAAAAGGTATACATTGCATAATAAGAAAACTTAGTACAAGAAGAGCAACAGCAATCAAATGTATAATGGATAGCCTACTAATGCTAGAAAAACTGAATAGAAGAAGACCAGAAATATATACAATAACTAATGCCAAGTATGTCAAAAAGGTGAAAAGAAAACTCAAGCACACTTAGCAAGCTGCATTAGACAAAATAGCTTGTGGAAGAGAATCCAAAAGATAGCAATAGCAGCAGCATGGAACAATCTGAAAGAAAGTAAAAAAGTTAGAATCTCATCTCTAGTACTATATAAAGCACTTTTTGGGAAAACAGAAACAAAAGAAATTACAAACAGAACAGCTTTGATAAAAGGACTAATAACAAATAAAGTTAGAAGAAGGATCAGTCAGATTCTAGATAGGCAAGCAATACAGAAATGCATAGATACAGTAACAAAAACAGTATAGAATACATTCTATAACCAAGTATGAAGAGTTTGATGTGAGAAAGTACAAGAATGAGAAAAGAAGGTTAATATAACAGGCAGAATGAAAAAAGGTGCTCGAATCAAAAGAAGATTGAAAAAAAAAACAAAGAAGAATAAGATAACAAAGGAAGAAGAAAAGAAAAAGAAAGCAGGAAAAATAAACAGAATTAAGAAAGAAGCTTGAAAGTCAATCGATATGCTTGTTACAAAAGGGGAAAAACCCTTCTGGTATAGCTTTAAGTAGTTAGATGAGCAGTTTATCTTTAACTAAGATAGTGTGACAAGTTGCACTTAGGTGCCAATAGGGTGGCTGAATGATGCTAAACTTGAGTATTAGGAAATTCTATGTAATTATAGATGTATGTAGTTTCAAGAATTTTAATAAAGTACTAGTGTAACTGCTTAAGGTTTAAAAAAAAAAAAAAAAAAAAAGTATAACAAATAAAAAGATACTTATTTTATTTGTTTTTGTTATTATATTTTTAATAAAATGTATTAAAATTTTCACTAACTAAGATTTATTACATTATTACTTACATCAATATAATATAAGTATTGTCAAGGAAAATTCAGTAGCTAAAGTTTTTAGTTTACTATTTACTGAACTCAATCTTTAACAAATTAGATAGATTGAGTTTGGTAACTAATAAACTTAAAACCTCAGTTATTGGATTTTTCTTAATGACACTCATTAAAAATAGTTAATTTTATATATGTATAATATAAATATACATATTATTATATTAAGTATAATATAATACATATGTTTGATTAATATAATACACATATTGATATTTTAAGAAAACAATCACAATATATTTAAATAAAATAAAATTTTGATGTATTGAAATATATATTAATGGGTGTGGGTCCCATAGCTTAGCAGTTAAGCTCTCATACTCTTTACAGTGAAGGTCAATGGTTCAAGTCCAGCTAGAGGCAAAATTAAAAAAATTTTAGCTTCTGTAACCTAATAAGGAATCTGTAATTAAATATGAAGCCCTGTAATTAAGTCCAAGTGCAATATAATAATAGAAATAGAAATTTCTGAAAGAAGACCTAATCATAGAATGTAGGCACTATGCATAACAAGTGGTTATTACAGAAGATTATAGTTATAAAAAGATTGCACATATAAGTCCTTTAGGCTAGGGCAGCACCAACATCCTTATCCTTCTAATATAGGCAGTATCAATATTCTTGCACTCAACTTGTGGGGTACTTGCTTAGAAGAATAATCAACAGATTGTGCAAATAAGTCTTAATTAGGATTCAAGAAGAGTATTTGATTGGAAAAGTATTCTGAAAGTAACCAAGACTGAAATAGTGAGAGAAGCAATAAACATGAGGATGGACTGTGATAAAGGATTGGTCTAATCAAAAATTGAAAGCACCTCTGGCACAGCTGAATAATCTAATTATAAAAGAAAAAAATCTTAAAGGTTGGTGTATAACCTCCTTGTGCAATATAAAAGTACCAAATCGAGTTCCTAGTTATACCTATATAGAAGTCTATAACAAACAAGACTGGAATTAACCAACCAATGTGAGATAAGATCTGCAAGATAGTATGCCATCACTGGGGTCAATGTAACTTCCTGAGGCATAATCAAAATTGTCTTGCAGGTATTATTGAATAAGCTAAGAGCTTGCTATATATAGTAGTATAGTATCACTAGAGTCAAAGAAACTCCCTAAATATAACTAGAATTGTCCTGTTTGTAAGTACAACAAGTCTTAGTCCCTATCATAGAAGGGAGCACTATATTGGAGATTAAATGCAGCATCGAGTTACTGTATAATGGTAAGACCTGGAGCATCTGCAGAAATAGTAGCAGCAGATCTGGCTTGAGATATAGATTGGTCAAAAGACCAATAGTGGCAGCAGATCTGGCTTGAGATATAGGTTCTTTGCAGATTCTGGACCATTGTTAGAACATCTTAAAGGAATCAATAACAGGCATATCAAAGATGTGAAGATTATAAAGATTAAACATACCTGAGTAGGACCAATTTGGGAGTAGTACAGTAACAAAAAGGTAAAAAATATGGGGAACAAAGTAATACTAGATATAGTTAGATTAAGAGACAGAAAAAATAAGACCAAATAAAACATATAAGTAGGACATATGGGTATGATTTATAGAAGACAGTACTTCTGGCATTTGGAATATTATATTAAGTTCAGTAGGTATCCTTGTCTATATAGTGGTTTAATGATATGCTCTGACTACAAGTAGGTTAGAGTTAAACAGCAATAGGTTGAAGTATGGAAATAGCAAGTTAAGATGGAGACAAAGGAGAAGGGCTATTTTCAAAAGTTCGTTAAGGTAAATCAGTAGGAGTGTGATCTGGACTAGAAGTTTCTGTAAGGTTTACAGAAGCAGTAATATATTTTTTTATTTTTAAATTGTCAATAAGTAGTAAAGAGATTTGTAGAGTCCAGTCAAGAGTATAATGACTTTCAGAAAGTTTAGTAAGTGTAACTAATTTACTATATAAAGCTAAGCTATTTGCTAGATCACATAAGAAGGTGATATTATTAGTAAAAGTAATATCAGTAGTAGATAGTAGAATAGGACTTCCTAAATTTCCAAGATGTTGACTAAATTCTCCAGGTTCTTCAAAACTAAAACTTAGAGAAGCATCGAGATGAAGATCAAAAGCATTTTGATATTCAAAAGATATGATAAGAAGTTAAAAGAAATTAGTATATCTTCTAACTAGAGTTAAAGCAATTGTTCTAGGATCACCAATGTCTTGTTAGTATTAACAACTAAAAATAATATCTCTAATGCAGAGGTGAATTGTGATTCAGTTTGGATATAGAGTAGTAAAAGTGGTAAAGTTGTCTTGAGTTTTGGAGAAATAATATTAAGCTGTAAAGTTGGTTTGATACCAGGTTCAAAATTGCCCAAAATCTGAGCAAAAGCTAGTACATCAAGGGAAGTAACACTGAAAACAAGATAAATCTGGATGCTGTGCTTGGAGTATGTCTATTGCAAGGTAAGATCCAGTTAGATGTGCTTGTTGATGGCTTTGGATGTTTTCATTATGAAGTTCAGTAGCAGTGTGAACCATAAAAGAAGATATGTTTCTACATCTGAGATTCTGTCAGGATAACTAATACTCATCTGGGTCTCTTGTTAAGATAACTAATACATGTCTGGGTCTTTTGTCAGGATAACTAATACTCATTTGGGTCTTTTGCCAGAATAACTAATACTCATCTAGGTCTCTTGCCAGAATAACTTTTCCAATATGTCTAGAAATGTTTTGTTCAAAATAACTTGTTTTTTCTAAAAATTTAACCTTTCTGCCAAAAGGTACCAAATGTTATAGGTGAAAGCCTTCTTAATTTTTATACTATAATAATGATATGGCACAGAGAATCCCTTATGGGTATATGTGGTATTCAAGAGGGAAGTATAGCTTTTGTTAGATATTGTCAAGAAACTATATTTTTCTCTGAGGCAGTTTAGAAAAAAGTAATGCAATACTAATAACTTTACTTGATTTCACTAAGAAAAGATAAACCTTGCCTATAGAAATTACTATAGAGGAGGAGTATCAATACAGTTTATAGTTAAAAGCCTTTTATTAAAGTAATAACAAGAAGGGCTATCCTTAGGTTTCTGTTCCTAAAGAATCCCAAGATGTGTTTACAATATTAAAGAGAAGAGGAGTGTCTGTTGCTTAATTATACTTGGAGAATTTAGCAGGGTTTATATATCTGTAAGCTAAGCAGCTAAGCAGCCAAGCGACTAAGTGATTAAGCAACTAAGCGACTAAGCATTAAGTAACTAAGTGACTAAGCAACTAAGCAACTAAGTGATTACTAAGCAACTAAAAAGTTCTAGCAACTAATGACTAATAATTACTAAGTGACTAATTATTAAGTGACTAAGTGACTAAGTGGCTAAGCAACTAAGCAACTAAGCAACTAAGTGACTAAGTGATTACTAATCAACTGAAAAGTTCTAGCAACTACTAGTAATATAATAATAATACAATAATAGAATAACTAATAATAATAATAATAATAATAAAATAATAATTCATTCTATAATACTAGTTTACACTTAACAATAAACATTTTTAACAAATTCAACTTATTATTAATGAATCTCAATATCTCATTAAAATTGCTAGTTCCAAATGTATTACTGACACTTATGCACAATATATTCTAAATACTATTATTATACCTACTATTGAATATTACATTCAAAATATTGTTCTTAGTTAAGCTATTTGTAAAAAAACTCTTACTCATCACATTGGCCTTGTGAAGCAAAAAGCCAAACTTAGTTATATAATTTCTACTAGCACTTTTCTTTATATTTAACTTTACAATATTCATAACATTTAAGATATTCAACTACAACATCATATTTTTAACTTTATTAAACACCTTAACAATACTAAACTTCTTGGTACTAGTTTCTATATTCATCTTTAACAACTACAAAATAATCTTTGGTTCTTAACCAATATATTGCATTATTCTAATCCTCAAATTGATGAACCAAACAAACAAACAACTAGCTTCAAAATTATTCAGTTCTTTTCTCATTTAGGACTATCTATTATTCCAAACTCAATGTATAATATTTCATATACAGTTAATACTAAAACAATTACATTAGAATCAATACTATTATTACATTTCAAATACCTAACTTTTAAAAAACAACTCTGCCAATTTCATATTCTTATTTTTGATCAACTTACTATATATGACAATTCTTGTCTCCTTGGCTAAAAACATATTTTACCAAGAATTTATAAAATACCTAAAGGCAGAAAGCCATTATGGTTTATAACTCTTGAAAATATTACAATAAATTACTTTTATTATCAAACTTTTTACAATCAATATTAACTTTCAAAAATCAATCACTTTAGCTACACTACAGAATATTTCTCAAAATGTTCTAAACCATAACTTATTACTATATTTCAAGATCAAATAATTATAGATAAAGCCAAAAGACAACTAACTTTTTCTGAACAAATACTTATTACCTATTAGAATAGCAATATTAAGCTTCATGCTATACAACTATACCCAAGACCTTTAATTACAACTAAATTATGCACTGGCTGCAATTTTAATTCTAATCTTATTACTTATAAATGTACAATATTTATTTCTATTAATCTTACAACTAAATATATTAAAAAATTTAATACTTAAAATCAACAACTTAATCTTAATGCAAATTATCTTGATTTGCTCTACTCTATTGCTATCTGACATCCTACTCAAATTTCTAATGCTGCTAATATTCATATACCTGCATTACTTATTCTATCTGTTTTCAACAATAGTAATTTTACCAATACTCTGCAATTAATTATTAACTCAAACTACAAGTCTGAACTTCATTTCTATACTGATGGATCAGTTATTCAGGCAGACACACCTCAATGCTCAATAGGAATTGAATGGGCCTTAGTACAAAACAACAACATCTTACATATCTTTTAAGTATAAACTAAGTTCTAACTATACTCTTTTAAAGCATAAATTACTGCAATTCTTTCTACTATTATCATTGCACTCAGAAACTGTACAGTATACATCTATACTGATTTACAATCTGCTATATTCTAATACAACAGTATCAATTTAATACTACTCCAATTATTATTTATTAATACTCTATATTACTTATTTTGGTATACTTTAATTAACTTTACAAACTCTTATAATATACAACTTATTCTGCATAAAGTAGCTGTACACTAAAATAATAAATTTAATAACCTTGCTAACAACCTTGTTCACATTCATTTTAACCTTTCATACTTACTATTTAATATATAAAATTATTATAATCCTAACTATATACTTCAACTTGATAACTACTCTATTGAACTATTTATCTATTATTGCATCTGGACAATTTGTTATACTTATATCTATACACTATAATTATCTTAAAATTATTTTCAAAAATGATTACAAATTGCAACTTAAACTAATTGGAAAGCCACCTGACTTTATATTAACAATAATTAAAAAATAACAAACTATTCTTATAGCTTTCAAACATTTCAACTTAAGTCCTTCTATATAAAAATTCTTGTAAATGCTCTTCTAACTCTACATAATTTATATAAACATAATCATATCTAATCTCCTACATCTTAAAAGTAAAATAAATATAAATCTGCAAATATTTGTAAAAATACAAAAAAAGTGCAGATTTTTATAAAATTTTTAGTAAAAATTTGCAAAATTTTGTAAAATTTAAAAATCTGTATATAATTGCATTTAATTTCTGCATCTATTAGTAGCAGACCCAAAAATTTGCATAGATTTTATTAAATTTATTATTTAACTTTTTGCAAATCTATATAGAATAGCACTAAAATTAATTTTCTAATATAACTGTTACTAATGTAATCAAATTAGTATTCTACTTTATTGGACTACTTGCCTATTCTTACATCTTTTTAACAATCTCATTAATGACTTACTAAAACATATTTTTAATATATCTACTCTTGACACAATACTAAGAACTACATTTAATATGCACAACCAAATCAAAAATCTTAATTGTATGCAAAACTACAATATACCAAATTTATTTTCTCTGACATCAACACTATCTAGTCTAATTCTTTATGAATTAATTAATTTAATCAAAGATATTATTCTATCTACTAAAACTACTACTACACTTTTAATTAAACTTCTGCTTTATCTAAAGATGTGATGACCTAGTAAAGTGGTCAGGTTGTCAACCCCCAAGTAGCAAATTTAGAGTTCAAATCCTAATGTCAATAGAAAATTTGAAAATTCTCTTTGTGTTATAGTT
The DNA here is from genome assembly GCA_910591915.1 of Cetraspora pellucida. Taxonomy (NCBI): domain Eukaryota; kingdom Fungi; phylum Glomeromycota; class Glomeromycetes; order Diversisporales; family Gigasporaceae; genus Cetraspora; species Cetraspora pellucida. The sequence goes on along the minus strand of CAJVQA010008189.1, from coordinate 3,139 downwards.
AACTGTCTTTCGCAATTGGTTATAATTAGATATTTATTACCCATGTCACACCAGCATAACTGGCAGGTTACATGGCATTTGTGTAATACTTATATGACATTGTCCTTTAGAACAAGATCTGTGGTTATATGAAAGAATATAAACCAGTACTGAATGGTACAAACCTATAATAAGTTCTTGTAACCAATAAATTATAGAAACCAAAAGAAGAAAGACAGAAGCTCACTTGGAAGATCTAAGTAAAGAGGTAACCTGAACTTTTGATAGTGCTATTGTAAAAACTAGACTTATAAAATAGAGCTAGAACTTGTGAAACTAGGCAAATATGCCAGTTTTTAAAAAGGGACCAACCAGGCTACCAGAATTTTCAGATTTCAGAAAAAATATATATATGCTAGCAAATATGTAAACCAAAGATGTATAGTTTCAATTTACCTTTCTAGACTATCTGGAATAGCAGCTTGGTGGAACTTGAATTAAATACCAAAGTAGTAAAGATATGTTGTAAAGTTAGTACCAGAGTTGGGTAAACTTTACAAGGACATAGCAGTTTAATGATATGCCCTGACTACTAGTGTTAGTCTTAATCATAGTGATATCAGATCAGTTGTAAAAATGGAATATAGAAGATTCTGAAAGGTTTAGTACAAGGTCAAAGGTTCTAAAGAACTGCTTTAAAGACTTATTAACTATGGCATATTTTTATCAGCATCAGTCAGAATTGTTAGTAGGCAGAGATAAGTGAGTGAATACAAAAACTAAAATGGTTAAATAGGGAATCTACAAGCAGGTTCCAGGTATGGCAGCTAGTATAAAACCTTTGAGCAGACTATTTAAAATTAGACAATACCTAAAGTTGTACAAGTAACTAGTTGTACACTCTTTCTATAGTTGCCCCTGTAGTTGTAATACAACCATTAGCCAAATATACTATTAATAAAATCCTGAGTTACAAGTACTTATCTTAATATTTAAAAAAAAAACTTCTGCTTCATCTTAACCAACAAATTTATATTCAAATCTGAATACTATATTGTGCTTCTAGGCCTCAACTCAGCAGACAATCTTAACTAACTTCAATATTTTATACTTCTCAAAACTTACTAACACAATATACATTATACTTAATTACTAGTTCTAAACTAAAATATAGTATCCTAAATAAATTAAATATCAAATAAACCTTCTTATTATAATTACAAACTCTGAAATCTAGATAAGTCTTGGCCACTCTAGTAGGTTTAGATTGCAAATAACTTGTCTAAGCCTCTAATCTTAATATTTTATAGATATAGAATTCAAATATAAATTTTTTTATATATTCAACTTGTAAAAAATTTAACTAAGTTTTAATAAAGATAAAGGCATGGTTTTACTATTAATATTAAAAAAAAACACAATAGAACTCTTTTTGATGATCCTTTGCACCAATTTTTCTACATATACTGATCTATGAAAATTATATAATTAGTATGTTTATATATAACAAAACTTTGCTGTATAGTGTCTGGGTTTAAGAGTTTCAGATTGCATATGGGCCATATGAAAAAGGTTAAAAAAGACAGCTTCTTATGAGTTTGGCTTTCTGGTAGAAGTCTATGAAGTTATTGAAAAAGTAACTTTGGCTACAACTAAGAAAGTTTTGTCAAGCTATATCTGAACAGTAGCAAAGATAGAAGCTTGGTTGAATATGCTATTCTATATAATATAAACTCTTACACTCGTTATAGTTAGTGTTATAAAAATTCTTTTTCCACTTTTTTCCAAGAAATTTTTATTGAAAAGTAGACAATCTAGTTTACCTTTATCAAAATCAGCATTGTTAATTCTTCCAAATTGGATTGTTTATTAGTTCTATTCAGAAAGGGCCTATGTTAAAGATAAAGCATGAGTACACATGTCTTGAAAAAACACAACAATGAGATGAGATTGAAGATTTTCAGCAAAGATGAGATGATTGGTTGAAAATGTAACAAGTGTTGAAATATAAGATCTGGTGAAAAGTATGATGAGTTATACATGAAAATGGATCCAGTGACAAGGAATCGGAATGTCTGGCATATGAAAAATTCTCTACCAGTTCAGTTTTGTTTGAATTGTTTCCCTTAGAATATAAGCTTTAGTATTAAATATGTTAATTAGATAGAATTAAAGCAGAGATCACTGTATTTAGTAATATATAATTTTTAATAGGCCAACACAGCCTTTATAATTAGTGACTATTTGTCTGACCTTCATCAGCAATCCTCTTCCTTTTTATTTCTTGATATTTGTTTTTTTATATTTTTCTCCTATACATATTTTTTTTAGTGCATTCTCTCTTAGCAAGAAAATTTTTTTTTAGTTTTTTTACCTTCTTATGAAAGAATGGTATTAGATTGGTATTATTCAATTGTAGGGCAGCAGACAGACAAGCTCGATCCAGACTTTAGCAGGTCTGGTGCAGCAGATCGCTTGTAGGTGCCAATTAGAGTAACTATGTGATGATGATACATGAAGTTAGAAATAGTTTTATTTATATATTGTCTGTACTAAACATTTATAAATAAACTTCTGACTGGTTGACTATCATGACTGCCAAAGGTTAAAAAAATAAAAAATAAAAAATATTAAAAAAAAAAATTTTTTTTAAAAAAAATAAAAGTACTTGTCATTACACAATGATAACATGATTTTTTTTAAAAAAAAATTATTATTGTTGTATACTGATTTTTTTTTAAAAAAATTAGCATTATTACATAACAATTTTCTAGTTATGTAATTGATTTTAATTAGTTGATTACAAGTCACTATAAAATAACATCTTTTTAAAAATATTTTTTATTAATTTTATTATAATTTTTTTAAAAAAATATTAATAAATTTTTATGTATTAAAATTATTATTTTTTTAAGTTAAAGTTTTTATCTTTGAAGAATAATATTTTTATTTAAGTTTTTGTAAAGCATGTATGTCTTTAGAGGTTTTCTTATATTAGAGATTACAACTTTGCTATACATATATTTTTAGTGTTTAATTTAAAGATAAAGGGTAATATATTGAAATTATATATAAACTCAATAATAAAATTTTTTTATATTTAATTTTATAAAAAATTATATTAAGTAAACTAATATTAATTTATAAGAAAAGTTTGTAA
>CAJVQA010008188.1:0-13168 GCA_910591915.1 Cetraspora pellucida | reverse complement strand
AAAATACAATAAAGAATATATATAACTACTAATGCTATTTATAATATACTATACTAAAATCTACTTTGTAACAGTATGTCACCTAACTGTAAGACTTTAGAGTCCTTTCTGCTAACTAGTTACTGATATTTAATTTTTATTGTTAATAGTTTGCTCTTGTAAAGTTTATCTAAACCCTAGTACTGACTTTATAGCATATTTCTAGTACTTATAATATACCTTTGCTTTCAACTTTAAACTCCCAATTCAGATAGCCTAATAGTACTATGACCTGTTCCTGATATCCTAGGGTTTGCTTCCTAAGGTCTTTTTCTTTTGGTTCAAGACTTCTGGCAGTTTGGTTAATAATATCTCTCATCTGAGGTTTTTGTCTACTCGATTCCTTCTAATTGGTATTTATTTCCTAGGTCTAGCCTTTACAGTGATATGTTAAAGATCTGTGCTACCTTTCTATATAGGTTTTTCCAAATAGGCTTGATTTCTTAGTTCACAGATTTATATGACTATAAGAACTTATCTTGGATTTGCACTGCCTAATGCCAGTTTGCATTCCTCTGTATAACTTCAATATTGCACAGATGTCCTATAACCTGCCAGTCAAGCTGGTATAACTGTGTTACAGGTATCTGATCCCAACTAATTAACAAAATGCTGTTGTCATAATATTATATACTTTCTGTAATACTGATATAACATAGGTGGTTTTCCAAATTTTTACTATCAGTAGGTTTTAAACTTCTAATCTACTACTTAGAGAGTTAACAACTTATTCACTTTACTAAGTTGCCATATCTCTAAAGCAAAACAACTATTGATTTGATAGTTTTGAGATTATGCAGATCAATTAATAAGTAAATAATTAATATGCAATAGCTAATAAAAATTTATGCAATATTTACCTGTATACCAAAATTTTTTTAAACATTTGAACAAAAATATCTTAACAATCACTAAGTCAAATTTGATGAACTTTCTTTTTTTTAAATTCAGTAAATTTATAAAATTCAAATAAAAAAAGTTATTAAAATTAACCTGATGGTTGTTAAAATATTTTTATTCAAAATTTAAAAAAAATTTTATATAGCTTCTATTTTAATAAACATAAATTTTTTGAAACTTTGAACAAAGATATCTTAACAATCACCAAGTCAGATTTAATAACTATTTTTTTTTGAATTCTATAGATTCACAAAATTCAAAGAAAAAAGTATATTAAATTTGACTTTATAGTTGTTAAAATATCTTTACTTAAATTCTAAGCAACTTAAAATAAAAGTTGTATTAAAATTTCTTCAAACTTTAAATAAGAATATTTTAATGACTACTAAGTTAAGTTTGATAAACTTTTTTGAATTAAATTCTATATATTTACAAAATTTTAAAAAAAAAAATTTATCAAATTTGACTTGGTAGTTGTTAAAATATTTTTGCTCAAAGTTTTAAAAAATTTAAATTGGTTATTAAAATAAAAGCTGTACTAAATTTTTTTCAAACTTTGGATGAAAATATCTTAACAATTACTAAGTTAAGTTTAGAAACTTTTTTTTTATTTAAATTCTATAGATTTACAGATTGTTTTAAAAAAAAGTTTATCAAATCTAACTTGGTAGTTGTCAAAATTTCTATGTTCAAAGTTTTAAAAAATTTATATTTATTAAAATAAAAGCTTTGCAAAAATTTTCTTTAAAATTTGAGTAAAAATATCTTAACAACCATCAGGTTAACTTAAATAACTTTTTTTATTTAAATTCTATAAATTCATAAAACTTAAAAAAAATAGTTTATTAAATTTAACTTAGTAATAATAAAGATATCTTTACTTAAAGGTTTAAAAATTTAAAATGATTATTAAAATAGAGGCTGTACCAAAATTTTCTTAATACTTTAGATAAAAATATCTTAACAAATACCAAATTATATTCAATGAACTTTTTTTTTGCATTTTGAATCTGTAAAATTCAAAAAAAAAGTTCATTAAATATAACTTAGTAATTGTTAAAATATCTTTGTTTAAAGTTTAAAAAACTTTTAACACAGCTTTTTTTTTGATAGATGGTTTGAATTTTTTTGAAACTTTGAGCAAAAATATCTTGACAGCTATTAAAATTTCTTCATTCAAAGTTTGAAAAAAAATTTAATTTACAAAAAATATGAATAGCAGCTATTTAAATTTAAACTTTTTTTATTAAATTATCAAAGCATCAAAATGGTTAGTAATTACTAACTTAAAATGTAAAGTTTCCTATAAAAAAATACTTATAAAAAATTTTAAATAAGTTATAGAGTAAAAAACTTGTAAATAAATTATATTACAATATAACTATATATGTATACTGTTTATTACTTTTTGTAAATACATTTTTGATTATTTTTTAATAACTACTTTTTACATTAATTTTTAATTTTAAATTTTTTAAAAAAAAACTTGTAAATGAATAATAAAAAAAAAAACTTATAGATGAATAATAAAAAAATAAACTTGTAGATAAAAAAAAACTAATATATAAGATAAATATGCCTAATTTGGCACAGTGCCTAATTTGGTGCAGTGCCTAATTTGGTGCAATGTCTAATTTGGCACAATGCCTAATTTGGTGCATGACAATATCTTGAGAATCTCTATCAGATTCACATAATTCTGGTACCTTTCAATTTGTCTTATTAAGATGTATCAAATAGTACCAAAATTATATAATTTTGATTGTTAGTTTTTGAGATATTCTATTAAACCAAAATAGCCCAAAATAGAATTATTTAATTTGACACAAGTAAACATTTACAATAAAATCATATGATGTATTAATCAGAATCATATAATATTTATTGTAAACATTATACTTGCATAAAATTAGCCACTACATCAAATTAGAAACATTTTTTTGAATAATCTTTAATAAGTGATATTTCATGATTTAGTGATTAAAATTGGATGATTTTGGTACTATTTGATTCATCATAATAAGACAAGTTGAATGATACTAAAATTATTCAGTTTTAGTTAAAATATTATATGATATTTATTAAAAATATTAACTGTGCCAAATTAAACATATCTACCTTATATGTTAGTTTTTTATTATTCTAATATATGAATTTAATTTATACAAAAGTTCATTATTATAATAATATATAGCTATTTTAGCAACTTTAACATATTTTAAATAAATTTGTCAAACTATATAATCTTTACTTTTTCTAACTATATTATCTACTAAAAGTTATGCTTTAGCAATTTTACTGTATATAATTCTATTTTATGTGTTGTATAATAAATAATTTTTTGTATTGTTCTTTTTAATTCTTATTTAATGCTTATTCTGTTAATTTATTTTATTTTAGAATGATATTGCATAAATTAAGTTCTGTTTTATTAGTTAATAGTAATTAGTATTATAAAAAATTCTGATTGATTAATTTAAATAAATGTAGTAATGATAAATTAATACATATTAAAATTTTTTTGCATATATAAATTTTTTTAAATTAAAATTATTTGTACAAAAAATATTTTTTATATAAATAATATTATGTAAAAATATTAGCCAATATTATTTTAAATATTTATCTTAATATCTATGCTAATATTAATACAACAAACCAAAATGCATTTAGGCTTTTGTGTTAAAGCTTAATAATTAAAATTAATTATATTATTTATATTCAATTTATTTGTTTTTTTCTTAAATCTTTATATTGTATATGATTTTAATATATAAATTACAAGATTAATGATTTTTTATAACTTTGTTTTTTATATCTAAATTTATTACATATTAACATGTTATTATTTCTAAGTTTTATTTTTATAAATTTGTATCTTTTTATTAAAACTTATATTGAATTAAAAGTTAAAAATATAGGGTTTAAAAAAATCAAAATCTATATTCAATTTAAAATTGTAATGCTAAAGCAAAATTCTTTTGCCAATTTACAAAATTAATATATAAAAAAGCTCAAAAAGAAAAAACCTATACTTCTTATAACTATTTAACAATTAGAAACCAATTGTATTATAATTATTACATATGTATTGTTAAGTCTAACAGGCATCAAATATTAGTAGTTTCTATTTCTTTAGAAACAGTTAATTATAATTATAAAAAATTAGTCAATAATAATATAACTTAAGATAACAATATAATAATAGAATACAAATTAATACTAGTTACTATAAATAACTAACATTTATATAATTACTTTGATATAATAAACCAGTTTTTTATTCTGTTATATCAAAAGCTTTACAATACTAAAATATTATGATATTTTAAAATAATGATAATATTATTAATTTGGTTCTATTCTAATTTTTTGTATTAGCAATTTATTATATTAATAGTATATTATATTAAGAGTTACTATATAATTAGTATGAAAAGCTAATTATGTATTAGTTCATCTTGTTAGTAAATTAGAAGCTCAGAATATATTAATTAAATATATTAATTTATAATTTATTAGAGTTTATAGATTATATATTTACTAAGTAGTTTAAAATACTTATAATCTTTCTATACAAAAAACATTATAAAGTTGACAGCTTAGAACTTAATTATATCTGCTTTTAGCAAATAATTAAAAAAAAAATCCATATTTGAAAGGGTTTTTTGACCAAATAATAAAAATACTAATCTCTAGTATTAAATCTATCTACAGTAAAACTAAAGCAAAAAAATTGTTGCAAGCTTATATTATATAATAGCAGAAATAAAAAATAAGTTTGTTAATAATTTTAAATTAAAAGTTAGATTATACCTATTAACATCAGGAATATTATACATTGCAATTAACATAATGCATAGTATTAGATTTATTTCTTGTTATTAAACAATTAATAATTATATATAGAAGATTGTTAATAAGCATTCTAAAAAAATAAAAGAATATTTTTTCAAAAATAAAGTATAGATAAAATACTTAAATTAGACACATATGTGGCTAGTTGTAACTTTTAATATAAGAAAGCCTCTAAAAGTACTCCATGTTCTATAAACTTAAATAAAAAAGTTATAGCCCAAAGATAGAACTTTAATATAAAAAAAAATAATAAAAAAATAAAAATATTGTAGATATTATAGAAATAATAAAAATAATAAATTTAATAGAAATATAATATCTGTAAAATTTATAAAATTTGTAAAAAATATAAGATTTTTGGTATAATAATAAGAGCTAATTAGAATTAAAGCATTTGTTTAAGAAATTTACTAATTTTATATATATCTTTTAATTTTAGAATCTAGTAATTAGAATTATATAATCTTGTGTTTTTATAACAAACTTGGTGAGCTAAATTTAATGCAGACAGTTTTATATAATTTGGTTTAATTTATTAAAAGTTATGACCAAAAATATATAAAACTTTTAATATTTTATAATATGCTTTTTTTTTTAATATTAAGATAAGATTATACTTTTTAGTTTTTATTAGTATATTTGTTATAGTTTGTACAATTTTATAGTATATATTATCTATTACTATATATCTATTTGAACATAGAGCTTAAACATATTTATTTGCAATCTAAACTTATTAGAGCTTTGTATTGTGTTTTACTTATATTTAATTTAAATTTTTGTTTTATAACTAATTATATTAAATGACCTATATATTGTAATAAAAACTAATAAATTGTAATAAAATTTAAATAACATAAGTGCTAAATAGAAGACCTTTTATTTTAAAAAAATTAATAAAAAAACTTAAAAAATAAATAATTAAAAATAAAATTTAAATTTAATAGCCTTATAAATACTATAAGGATTAAATAAGTTTATATATTAAAGTTGTTATCTATTTTTTTTTTGTATTAGTTAGCCTTAACAAAATTGTTTATTCTTTACAAGAATTATTAGACTTTTAGACTTAGAAATATTTATAAACTATAATCAGAAAAAAAAAAGCCTTAATAATTAGACTATTAATAGCTATATATAGTTTTTAAATTTTAATAATATAAAGCTAGTATTTGCCAAAATAACTAATTAAAAAAACTAATTTTTTACTTTAAATTATTATAAAAAAAGAAAAAAGAAGAAAAAAAAAATAAAATAAAAAATATATTTAAATAATCTATCATCCACTTGGAAACTATTATTAATATCTCAAACCTTAATTCAGCCATAAGATACTTTTTTTCTTGCAACCCTAAAAATGCAACTAACTTCAAATGCTATGTAAACATACTCTAAGAGCACTATAGTTTTCACAAAAATCCAAACAACTATTTTATCAAAAAAAACCATTTCCAAAAGAACCAAATCAAATCAAAACCTTTATTACTTATAACTTTTCTATAACTAATTACCACCTGGCAAAAGAATTTCTAGCAGAAATACAAGATATATATAAGTTCTATATCCCATTGCTACTACAGTATATGACTGTTAATCCTACAAACAAATCTCAACTACCTACAGATTTTAATTTAATTATAAAGCTTAACCTAATACTCTCTATCACAAGCTCTCAAATCCTAGTAGAAACTGCAAGACAACTACAAACATAATATTTTTTTTATCAACTACCTACAGAATGGATCTCAATCAAAAATACTACAAAAAAAGAAAATTCGAAACCAAACTTTTTTTTAAGTTTTAATGAAATTCAAACATGTTTAAGAGAATTAAATTACTCTCAAAACATTTAACTACCAATAACATTATATAAACAAATAGCAGACAATATCTCACAACTTCATAACTACTTTTCTTTTTAAAGTTTATCTTCACAACTCTTTGAACTTCTCAACTTATCTAACTCCTATCAGGATATTTTTGATAACTACTCTTCTCAATTATGAGCACTACACAATTAAGACCAGATTTATCATCTTCTCAAATAGACAACAATAACTTAACTAAAATACTAGATACCTTAACAAACAACTTTACTATAAACATAAAAGATCATCTTAACATTGCTACTCATAATATTCAAGAACTTAACAACTTACTAAAGTTGCAAATTTGGCTTGAATATTGTGTTAAAAATAATTACCACATAGTTTTTATTACAGAAACAAAACTAAAAAACTCTTCTTTTGCAAAACTCTCTAATTCATTATACAAAATTTATATATTGAACTTCATATCTAAAAATAACTCTCAATGTAAAGCCAGTATAGGTACTGCAATTATGCTTTATAACTCACTTTAATCTTACATATTCAATATACAAACTGTTTCAGACACTGCAATATGCATTAATTTTCACCTTCTTGCCAATAATAAACTTTATATAATTTCATTATACTTATCTTCAAACCATCCAGAACAGCTCAAATCTACACAAAACACAATTATAAATTAGTTAACACAAGCAAGAAGTAATAATTGGCATACAATTATAATGGAAGATTTTAATAACAACTCCAATTAGCATAAATAATTAGCAAATCTTTTTTCTTCTCTTCAATTCTTGTCATCCACAAGCTTATTAGAATTCTATACTATAACAGAACCCACTTGGCAAAGAGACTCAAATCAGAGTCAAATCAATAACATGTAGGTTAATTCTAAAGTTCTTTTAGACTTTACCCTACCCTCAATCACTGATTTAATTGATATTACCAATAGTGATTACAAAATAATTACTACCACTTGAAAGACAAACTTTCAACTAAAAATATCTAGATCTAAAAAAAAGAAAAAAAAGATATATCTTTATCACCAAATAACAACAGATACATGAAAAGAATTCACTAACAAACTTGAAACTAAAATCAAGTTAATAAATCTGATTTACAATATTTCAACACTACAACAGCTAAACAACCTCTGAAATAAATAGTCAAATTTAATCAAGAAAGTTGCAAATCAAACTATTTCAAAAACATACACTGTGCCTAAAAAACATTATGCTTTTTCTCTCAAAGCAACTAAATTACATTTAGTACTTAAACTAACAAACAAATATCTTTTCATTTTAAGAAATAACAAACCTCTAATTTTAATCTATTTTATAATATAAAATCTAAATAATTTATTTTAACAAATATTATTATACTCAGAACAATCTATTCCTTTATGCCAAATCTAGAACTTAATATTAAACTTCAATAACTTATAGCAAACTATAAAGCAGCTTAAAAAAACTCTATAGAAGGCCCATAGTCTAGAAATCCAAAATGCACAAAGAGAAAAAATAAATTTCTATATACAATGAAGATATAATAACATGAAATCAAATACATCATGCATGATAAACAGTATACTTAAATGTAACTAGGAGCAAGTCTCTTTTAACAAAATCATAACATCAAATGAAATAATCAATAACTTAGAAGAAATAAAACAAGCAACAAAAGAGCATTTTAACAATTAGACTAAATACAATCTAACAAATCCTAATTTTGAACATGAATAGACTCAGTTTTTTCAACCTTTGCTACATATCAACTCTAATATATACAATAATTTGTCACAACTAATATTAATTTTCAAATTAACAAAGACTATAATATCATCACTACTACATAAAGCTACTGGCCTTTCAGGAATATTTAATAAAATTATTCAACATCTACCAACATCAGCAAAGCAAATTCTTCTTCAGATCTTCAATGTATGTTTGATAATTGAAAAGACATTAAGTAGTGGGGACATGCAAACATATGGCCATTTCAAAAAAACAATACTACAACAATAACCTCTCATACACTCGACTGATTATACTAATTAAACATATTCAAAAAATTTTTACTAAAATAATTACCCAACAACTAAACAAAATTCTTACTTACTATTTAATTTTAAACTTAAATAATAATGTTGCACTTTTATTTATATCTATCCTTTAACCTATTCAAACTATTTTCTATATAATAGAGCATATTAATATAACAAAAAACAAATACTAGATTTTAGCACAAGATATGTTTAAAGCCTACAATATAGTACATATCTCTTTACTAATTAAAACACTTCAATAAATCCATATTCCTTCTTTGATTATAAATCTATTAAATCATCTTCTCAACAACAGACAAAATTCTGTTATTACAAGCATTGAACTAACATAACCTTATATAGTACAAGATGGAATCGATTAGAAAGAGACTTTTTTTCCAATTTTATAAAAGATTTACTATGATCTACTCATCAACTATATTAATACAACATACCAAGAATACCAACTCAATACTCATACATATTTATCTAATATATTAATATATATATCAGTAGTGGCATATATAAACAATATAGTATGGATTGCCAAAGACAAACAAGAGTTACAAAACATATTAAAAACAGTCAACTTCTTTCTCTCTTATGCCAATATCAAAGTCAACCCTTATAAATCAATACTAGTAACTAATGATTCAGATCTGAATGCTAATATAATATTTCAAGAAAAGAATATATTAAATATTTAACAAAAAGCAATATTTAAACATCTGAAAGCATAGCTTACTCGAGATCCATCTCTTCAACCTACAAAAAAATTTCTTATCAAAAACATTTTCTCTAATTTAAACAAAATCAAATTTGCTAAAATAACTAACAAACAGGCTATTTATATTATTAACAAAGTAATTCTTGCACATGCAGTATATCAAATGCAAAGCACTTATTTATCAAAATACTTTTGTAACTTCATTACAAATCTATATACAAATATTGTTAAACAGAAAGCTCAACTAGCTTGGTCTACTCCTAACTTTACTCTATATCATCCTAATATATATGCTTTAAATACACTTTACAATATTTAACAACAACAGCAAATTTGTACATTAGATCAAAGTATTAATTCTTCTAACTTTAACAATCATAGTTTAAAAATCTGATTACAACAAATTCAAAATGATGCCAACTCAAACAAATTAATTCTACTAGAACAACCTATACTAACCACAAATAAAGTTAAAACAAATACAGTTCAAATAATATTTATACTTCACTTATTAAATATCTAGCTAGAACATACAACTAACCTATAGCCTATTCCCAAACAAACAAAAGGCACATTTATTAACCAAATCCTTTTTTAATAAAACAATTATACACAATCAAAGAAAAACTAAATAACTACAACATAACCTGTATCAAACAATTCTTTGATTACTCAAACTACAATATCTTAGATTGGATATCATTATACCATAACATACAAAAAATACTAAAAGGAAAAACACCAAAATAGTTTAAAACAATCACAAACAATATAGTCTCATCAACAAACCTATCTACAATACTAAACTATTCTAACCTATACACCTTTATAAAAATCAATACTATGATTTCACAATGGATAATTACAAAATCACAACAATTCAGAAAATTAACAAGCATCACCAATAATTAAGCCAAAATTAAATACTATAACACTCATCTACTAAATGCTTAACAACTAATATCATGTCTTGAATGCCAAATCAAAAACCCAAAATTCAAAACAACCTACTGCTATTTTACTAGTCCTATACACCTAACCTTCAAAATTCAAGTTGACTGCTACAAATGAATTTATGCAAACCTTAATTGTTTATATTCCTATTAAACAACTATACAAGCTAAACAAAACTATAAATATTTACTCCCAACTTCAAAATATCGAACCAACTATCAACTCTTACAGACTTTTGCAAATAACTAAGAAGAAATATAAAAATTATATACAACAAGTTTATTCTCAAAAAAACTAAATTTTAAACTTACAACTACTTTCAAGAAAACAAATAGACACAACACTTCTTATGCTCAACTATTATTTTAGCATAATAATCATACATAGTATTACATCAACCAAACCTTTTCTTCTTCAGATTATACAATGTTCACAATGCTTATAATAATCTTTATAGTAATAACAAAAGAAACAAAAATTTAAATATTAACTAACAAAAACAACATTTTTACCAAAATCTCAACAATGTTTACAAGTTTATCTAAACAGAAACACCAACTAAGAAAAACTTCTTACAACAACATTATTACCCTTCTTAATACTATTATCTATGCTAAAAACTTAAAGATTAAAATTAACCTAACAGAAAAAAAAATTAGCATAAAAAATGCCTCTTGTCAATTCTACACTGATTTGTTATCTAATACAGTACTGAACACTACTTTTACTCCCTTTATAATGAATACATCAACTACATATATGATTCACCAAATATCTAAAATCCTACAACAAGCAGAAGCAATCTTCATATAGAATAACCAGAAGCATATTAAACATATTACTAACAACCTTCCTAACATTAATTAGAAACTTACTTTTAAATACCTTAATTTCAAAAACAAATCTCTTAGTAGACATACTAATTCTATAAAATCTACTTTAAAAATATTCAAAATCAAAATCCTAACTTTAGAACTACTAACACATCTTAACTTTCATAAAAGAAACCCAACAACTCATACCAATTTATATTGTGCAAAGTGTTTAAACATATTAGAAGACACAGTGCATATGCTTATCTGTCCACATAACTAAGTAGAAATAAAAAAAATAATAAAAGAAGCAATAACAAAAACCTGTGAAGATAATAAAATTGAAACAACTATATCAATAAATCTAGCTTAAAAAATCCAAAACATTCACTTAGATCAACAAATTCTAATTAGAATTATAACAAATAATCTACATGAACTAGGTTTACTAAAAAAGAACTTACTACCAAAAATTTATCATCAAATTACAAAAAAACTATATAAATATATATAGAAACCAAGTAGAACATATGTTCAACAACAAATTTCATCTACACCAACTATCATTACTGTTAACCCAGACTATACACTACTAACATCTATAGATAAACAATATACTTTATAGCTTAATAGATTAATACATTTAAACCAAACATCCTCTCTTACTAAACCTATAGACTAGAAGTTTTTTAACCATTCTAGCTAAGAATAAGTTGAGGTAAATTAGCCCTAACTACTACTCCCTTAGTTTAATATATCAATTTGTACTAGTTGTACTTAATTATATATTACTGAAATAAAGAACTAGAAGAAAGACCTTTCTTAAAAAAAAAATAAAAAATAAAAATAAAATATATTTAAAAATAAAATAAAAAATAGTTTTTAATAATAATAATAATATAAAAATAAAAAATAATATTTATTAAAAAATAATTAAAATACAAAAAAACTTTTATATATAAAAAAAAAACTTAAAAAAATTTCAAAAAAATCTGCTTTTTAAAAAAGCAAAAAGCTATTCTTTTATAGATTTTAATCTAATAATTAATTGGTTTTATAGCTATCATGTGTTGTAGCATTATTTTGAACATATAAACATTCAAAATACATTGAAAATTAAGAAATTTTATGTGTATTACACTAATAAAGCTTGTCTACAAATAATAAATCAATACTAAGTCTTTCTATTTATACTAATACTTAGTGCTTTATTGTGCAATAATCTACATATTAACTAAAAAGAAAACATATATTATTGTGTAATCTATATGTTTATTTACAAAACTTCCTATAGTTATTTAATATTTAAAAGTTTTTTTATAGATGTTGTTCTAAGTACAACTAAAAATAACTATAGTAGTATATAGAAAATATATAATAATATTATAATAAATATTGTATTATAATTAATAAATATTAATTAACTATAATTTAAAGTATACTAAGGCACCTGAAGCATCTGAGATATAATCTGAGTTCTTTAATTAAGAATTTGTAATATTAAACAAATATTTTTTTAAATATCTAAACAATTATTTACTATAATAAAATTTTATAAGAAATTTATTAATAAAATATTTTTTTTATTTTAAACAGTTATACTAGTACTTTATTAAGATTTTTAAAACTATATACATATACAATTATATAAAATACCATTAATATTTTTTTAAAAAAAAAAACAATTATATAAAATTTTTTAATATTTAAGTTTAGCATTATTTAATTATTTTAATAATATTTAAAAATAGAAGGCATGTAGATTATTTTATATAGTTTTATATAGTATATTAAAATTTTCATCTAAAATTGATATATACTACTAATTAAACATTTTATTTTTTAATTAATTAATAAAAAAATTTTTTTTTTTTTTTTTAATTCTTTGACAGCCTTGTCGGTACTTTAATACAAAATTTTACTAATTAAAACATTATCTATTTCTAGTAATACACCTTTGCAATTGCAAGCCCGGCATCATCCAAGTACAGAAACTGCACTTAAA
>CAJVQA010008187.1:0-13168 GCA_910591915.1 Cetraspora pellucida | reverse complement strand
ACCTTTGGGGATATAAAACTGGGCCGCCTATATGTAAAATTCTGTTAGGAACAATTTTACTTAGACAGCCAAAGTAGGTTTACTTAATAAAAAATTGAGAAAAGAGTAATTATGTTTAGAAAAAATTTGGTACAAGTGATCGTCAGGAAGAGTTAATAATTTGCTTATTTTACTTATTTGCAATACAAACAATAAAAAATATATTATTATTAATTAACAAGCTTAAGCAAGTTTATAAAAAAACTTATTTGAAATATGACAACTTAATGAAATGGTTAGATTGTCAACTCTTAAGTAATAGGTCTAGAATATAAATCTTATAGATGATGAATTTTGAAAAATAGGTCTATATTATAGTAACTATTTTTGTTAATCAGTTGGATTAGTGTATCTGTAACCTTCAGTTGTACTATCTCGAATAGGAGCTTGGGGCATCTATGCAAAGTGTAATATTACACCTATATAGAGGAATGTTAATAACTGGTATTGTATAAAACTTTGATGCAAATTTATAATAAAACTACTAGATACAAAAAGCAAAGAAACTGAAGAGTTAAAAACCTACTTGAAAATCCTAAGTAAGAAGATAACATAAAACTTTCGATAGTGCTATTAAATTAATAAAAACCTATAAAACATTACCAAAAGATAGATGGATAACTGAATGCCAAGATGTGTAAAGAAGCATATAATTAACCAGACTGCCAGAATTGTCAAAGAAAAAGAATACTAAGGTATACTATATCAGACTATCTGGATTGGAAGTCCAAGAAGTTCAGTTAGTTCTGAGTAGCAGTTAGTAGAGAATAATGAAGAAGATATTGAAAAGATAGATACTAGGGTTTTGGGTGAACTTTACAAAAATAAAAGTAGTTTAATGGTTAGCCTTGACTGCAAGTGATGGTTTAGCCAAAGTGTTACCAGATAAGCTATAAGTATGAAATATAGAATATACTAGTAGGTTTAGTACAAAGTTAAATGTGACTTAGTAACTATAGCATATTTTTACTAGTTTACTGAGTTATTGGTAAAGTGTAATAGATACAGAATCAGAGTGTTAAATAAAAGACCTACAAGTAGATTCTAGGTATAGCAACTAATATAAAACCTTTAAGCAGATTACTTAAATTAAACAATAACTAAAGTTATATAAATAGCTAGTTGTATACTCTTTCATAATTGTCTTTGTGCTGTTATGCTAACAAATACTAGCCAACTAATACTACTAATAAAATTCTAGATCACATGTACTTACTTTAATATTAAAAAAAAAATAAAAAAACTTATTTAGCTAAATTAAATTTTACTTATCTGCAATACAAGTTAATATAACAATAAACTTGTTATTTTTATTATCAATATTATTAATATAAATTATTTTTTCTTTTTAATTAACTGTAAAGTTCTCTGCTATATCAAATTAAATAGAAGTTACATTTATATTAAATATATTATAAAGCTTATATAATTTCTTATTTTTAAATTTAATAAACTTATTTAATAATTTTTGAGTTTGTTTAGAAAGTTTTTGAGAAATTTTTGTATGCTATTTTCAAGATAATTTATAACTTTTTACAAATGCAATTAACTAGCAGTTTAATAATTTAAAATTTTTGATAAATTATATAATTATGTTATTTTAGATTCTTTTAAAAACTTTAATATTTTAATTTGCAACATTGTGTAAGTAACTGCTAGTTTTTGTTTTTTTTATTCAATTAACTAAATATATAAAATTTTTCAACTTTAAAATAAAAAGCTTTTTAATCAGAACCAATATGCTTGCTATTTTGACTTAACTTAGTACTCTATTTTGCATTTGCTTTAATCCAATAGCCAACTATACTAGTATCAAGATTAAAATAAACTGATACTTTATTTCTTTTGTTCTTTTTAGTATATTTAATATAATTTTTTTTTAATAAAATATAAAATACAGTTTAAGTTAACTTGTTTTTTATTTTTTAATATTATATAAACAAGTATAAAACAATTTTATATAAATTTTATTTAATCATTTAAAATAGTTATACTGTTTACATTATGTATTGTTATATTTATTTTACTTTTGTTTAACTAAAAAAGCCAAATATAGCAAATAAGAAAGCTTTTTTGTTAAAATTAGTATTAAATTAAACAATTTTGGCAAGAAATTTTTTAATTAATATACAAAAAGTTATTTTAATAAATTAAATTATAAACTACTAATAATTTTAAAATTTTTTAATTTTTTTTACTATTTTTATATTATATCAAGTTTTATAATTTCAGGGTATAGTAACTTAGTGAAGTGGTTAAGTTGTCAATCTCCCAAGTGGTAGATTGGGAGTTCAAAACTCATCAATGATAAAAATTTAAAAAACTATCTATGTTATATCAGTATTATGGAAGATAAGCAGTATTACGACAATAGCACTCCATTGATCAGTTGGGATCAGTACCTGTAACATGGTCACACCAGATAACTGGCAGGTTATAGGTCATCTGCACAATGTTGATGTTATGCAGAGGAATGCAAACTGGCATCAGATGGTGCAAACCCAAAATAAGTCCTTGTAGTTATATAAATTCATGAACTGGAAAACTGGAGCCCACTTGAAAAGACCTGAGTAGAGAAGTAGTACAGATCTTTAACAGTACTACTGTAAAAGCTAGATCTAAAAAATAGATACCAATGTGGAAAAAATTGGATAGGCAAGAATTTTAGATAAGGGGTACTATTAACCAGACTGCTAGAAGTTTTGAATTAGAGAAAAAAGACCTTGGAAAGCAGATCTTAGAGTACCAGAGAAAGGTCATAGTTCTACAAGACTATCTGAATTGGGAGTCTGAGTTTGAAAACAGAGGTATACTATAAATATTAGGGATATGCTGTAAAGTTGATACTGGGGTCTGAGTGAACTTTGCAAAGGCGAGACCTGTTAACAAAATACTAAATGTTGGTAGTTAGTTAGCAGGAAGGCCTTCTGAAGTCCTACAGTTAGATAAGATACTCTGAAATATGTAACAGCTTAATAGATGTACAGACAAGAAGGTCATAGTTAGGTTAGACAGCACTTAGGTGTACAGAAACTTATGTGCTATTTGTTAATATAAGTATAAGAATTAGAGTGTTTAAATAGATAATTTTCTAGTAGATTGCAAATATGATAGCTAGTGTAGAACTTGCTGTGTGGATGGACTACTTAAAATAGACAATCAAAAGTTGTACATGTGGCTAGTTGTATATTCACCTTGTACAAGTTATATAATTATAATTAAAATACAATAAAGACAATAGTCACTAATAACTACAGTCTTAGTATAAGAAAAAAAAAGTTTTATAATTTAATTAGCAAATAAAAGATTGTGTAATCTTTGTTCAATCAGAAACAACATTTTAGTATAGTTATATAAATTTGCATAAGATTTATATCTATTTAATCAAATCTTTTTTTTATTTTTGGCAATCATAATAGTTACTAGTCAGAAGTTTATTTATAACAGTTTAGTATAAATAATATATAAATATAATTTTATCTAACTCTTATGTTATTATTATACAGTTATTCTAACTAGCACTTATAAATAACCTGCTGCACCAAACCTGCTAAAGTCTAAATCAAGCTTATTGGTTTGCTATCCTACAATTGAACAGCATCAATCTGATACTATTCATTTATAAAAAGATAAAAACCTTCTTGTTAAGAGGCAAATATACTAAAAAATATATAGTATATAAGAAAAAACATAAAAAAAACAAATATTAAAAAAATAAAAAAGATAAGTAATACTAATATAAGGTTAAACAGATGGTTACAAATTATAAAGGCTATATTAGTCTACTAAAATTATATGTTACTAAATATAGTAATTTCTACTTTATCTCTATTTAATTAATATATTTAATATTAAAACTTATATTTTAAGGAATACAATTTAATCAAAACTGACTTGGCAAAGAATTTTTTATATGCCAGATACTCTAATTTCTTGTTACTGAATGTATTTTTATATATAACTTATCATACTTTTTACCAGATCTTATATTTTAATACTTGTCACATTTTTGACTAATTAACTTATTTTTTATCAAAAATCTTCAATTTTATTTTATTGTTGTATTTTTTTCAAGACATATATACTTATACATTATCTGTAACACAGACTCTTTAAAATAGAACTAATAAACAATCCTAATTTGAAAGAATTAACAATGCTAATTTTAATAAAAATAAGCCAGATTGCTTACTTTTTAATAAAAATTTCTTGAAAAAAAAGTAATAAAAAAATTTTTTAGAGCACCAACTGTAATGACTATAGGAGTTTATATTATATAAAATAGCATATCTAACTAGGCTTTTATCTTTACTATTGCTCAGATATAGCTTGACAAACATTTTCTTGTTTGTAGTTAAAGTTACTTTTTTAATAACTTTATAGATGTTTACTAGAAAGCCAAACCTACAAAAAGTTGTTTTTTTTAATTCTTTTTTATATTACTTATATGCAATCTGAAATTTTTAAACCCAGATGCTATACAATGAAGCTTTGTTAAGTATAAACATACTAATTATATAATATTTATAGATCAGTATATATAAAAAAAGTTGGTGCAGAGAATCATTAAAAGAATGCTATAATGATAATCAATCAAATTTTAAAACTTTAAAATCATTTAAAATTAAACACTTTTATAATAAAAAAAAATGCTTAGAATGTGATAACTTAGTAAAGTAGATAAGTTTTTAATTTTCCAAGTAGTAGCCTAGCTGTTCAAATCCTATTGATAATAAAAATTTGAATAATTACTTATGTAATATTCATATTATGTAACTGTTTCTAACAATTAGATTAAGATATCTGTAATAATAGTTATATTAGTATAACTGGCAAATCATGAGGCATCTGTGTAACAAATTATACAGAGGAATGTAAACTGGCATTAGATAATACAAATACTAGATAAGTTCTTGTAGTTATATAAATCTGTTAAAATTAAAAAACAAGAAGTCTATTTGAAAAAAACCTAACTCGAAAAATAACATAGATTTTTGATAGTATTATTGTAAAAGTTAGATCTAGGAAACAAATACTAATATAAAGAAATCAAATAGGCAAGAATCTTAAATAAGAAATAGAAATACTATTAACTAGACTGCTAAAAGTTTTGAATCAAAGAAAAAAATATTAGATATTATAATTTTAGTATACTAAAACTAGGTCATAGTTCTTTTAAACTATTGAAATTAAGAGTCTGATGTCAAAAGCAAAAGTATACTATAAGTATTAAGAATATGCTATGAAGTGGTACTGAAGTCTGAGTGAACTTTGCAAAAGTGAGCTCTGTTAACAAGTACTAAATATAAGTAATTAGTTAGCAAAAGGGCCTCTGAAGCTTTACAGTTAGATGATATACTTTAAAATATATAATGGTTTAATAGACATACAGACAGAGAAGTTAGAATTAGGTTAAACAGCACTTAGATATATGAGAACTTGTATAGTTATCTGTCAAATATAGTATAAAAATTAGAGTGTTTAATTAGACAATCTCTTAGTAGATTACAGATATAACAGCTAGTATAGAACTTGTAGATGAACTACTTAAATAAATAGTTAAAAGCTATATATATGATTAGTTATATACTTATCTTGTACAATTTATATAATTATAATTAAATTACAATAAAGATGATAGCTGCTAGCTTTAGTAAAAGTAAAAAGAAAAAGCTGCTTTATTTTAGAAATATATAGTATTTATTATTTTATTAAATATACTATATCTCATAAACATAGCTACAATTATCAATATTTCTCTAACTCTACCTTAATTTACACATTACTTAAAGAGCTTGGGCATCTAATAAAAATTGTTAAAAATACTTACAACAACCTCAATATAAATATAATAAACTCTAGAATTAAGACTATTAATAATAGATCCTACTGTAATCTTCAAACTCTTAATTTAGATAATCATTCTCAAATTCATACATAGATCCAACATGCACAAGATATCTGAAAACAACTTTATCATGCTCATCATACAGAAAATTCATTACTACTTTGTCAACAAATCCAACAAGCAACTGAAAAAAAATGTAAAACACTTTCAATACACCCCAAACAAGCTATTAATAGTATTTTTAATTGATACAAAGCTTCTATTTGCTTTTCTAACATCAAACTTTCTGACTAACTTATTACAGATTTTGAACTTATAAAACAGCATATACAATTTTACTTTCATAACTAGATTGCATATTGACCAACTAACCAAGTACTGTTTGATAGCTTTTGGCATACACAGTATTAACCACAACCACATATCAATACTTAATAGTATAACTCTTAACTCCACTATAACAAAAAAAGAAGTTTTTTAAACTTTGTCAAAACTTTCTAATGGAAAAATCTGTAAACCTACAGGTATTAGCTATAAAATACTTAAACATGCAGATATTATCTGTATTAAAGCTATTACAGCTCTATTCAATTATTGCTTCAATTTAAGTTAAATTCTCAAATAATGAAAACATAGTAGAATCTACCTAATTCCAAAGTGTAATATATTTAATGATGACTTAAGCCTCACTTACCTTATTAGCCTTATTGAACATATTTGAAAAGTCTATACAAAAATTATTACTACTAGAATTAGTATTGTGTTTTCTCAATACCTTATACTTTTATCATACAACTATGTCACCCTATTTAACAATAGCACATCTATACTAATTCAAATACTTAATAACCTTATTAAAGATGCATTATGCAACAACAAATTAATTTGGCTTTTATCTCAAGATATGAGTAAAGCATATGACTTAGTTAATCTTACTCTTTTTCAAAAATCCTTGCAACATCTTGTCCTTCCTCACTCTATTATAAATGCTATTACTAATATTCTTCATAATTGACAAAATCAAGTTATTATAAATCTCAGACTTACTCCATCATACTTTATATATAATAGTATTGATCAGAATGAAACCATCACTTCTTTTTTATAGAGAATTTATTATAACCTACTTATCTTATATATTTATAACAGCTTTAAAGATTATACTATATAAGCCTCTTGGCTAACTAATCTAAAACATCAAATATATAATAAGCTTAGCTCATACTGCTTAGTTCTTGCTTGTATAGATAATACTCTCTGGATTGCATACTTACAACAAGAACTATCACAAATCTTTTCCACAGCCGAATTATTCTTTAACATAACTAATATACAAATTAATCCTTCTAAATAAGTACTTATAACTAATAACAAACAATTCAACTATATCTTTATCACATATAACAACTATTTCTTTAACCTTTACCTATCAAATGAACTATTCAAATTTCTTGAATGTTGGTTTATACTTAATAACAAACAAGCTAAACAAACCAAACTTATCATTTCAGAATTATTACATCTTGTCAAAATTGCAAGCACCAAACAAATTACTAATACATATGCATGTTACATCATCAATACTGTAATTATTACTACAATCAAATACTGTCTTCACAACATTATTCTTAACTAATATATATGTAACAAAAAATCCTTACAAGCCACATAGGTCTTGTAAAAAATAAAGCCAAATTTAGTTACACAATTTCTACTAGCACACTACTTCAACCTCAGCTATATAATATTCATAATATATAAGACATTCAACTACAACATCATATTACAAACTTTACCAAGAGACTTAATTCTTCTGATTTACTAGAAATAAGTATTCATATTAGGTCAAAACAACTTGTGATCATCTACTAGTATTCTGATACATGATGTTTCTATCATTGATGGGTCTAACAAACATATTATTAACTTTAAAATCATTTAACTTTTTAAACACCTTGGTATTACATTCATATCTAATCTATTATACAATATCCTATACACTGTTCAAGAAGGATCTATTTTACTTGAATCACTACTTTCATCATATTTAAAATATCTAACATTTAAAAAACAACTTCAATACCATTGCATTCTTTACTTAGATTAACTAACTATATTTGACAACTTATGTTTTTTAAATTAGAAACACATATCTACACATATGAACAAAATTTCCAAAGACAAACAACCACTCTGATTTAACTATCTAGAAGATCAACTATAAGCTATTCATACAATTATATCCTTTATTAGCATCTACATTTATCTAATACAAACTATTATAGTTATTCAACTGAACACTTTTCTTTACAAAAAAAACCATGGCTTATTATAGTACTTGATAACTAAATCATTGCTAGCAAAGCCAGAAGACAACCCCCTTCTTCAGGAACTATTCTTATTATTTACTGGCAATGTCATATAGAACAGCAATTTACTCGTCTATATCTACTTTCATCTATTTAATTACAAGCATGTTTAGGCTGCTCCTTTAACTCTTATACAATTGCCAATAATGTACAATCAATATTTCTATCAACCCCACTTCTAGATTTTTTGGTTAAGTTAATATATATAACAAAACTTTCAACTTCAATACTAATTATCTCAATCTCATATACTTTATTGCAATTTGATATTTTATTAAAATTTCTAACTCCTCTAATATCAACATTACAACATGCTTAATTTCAACCATATTTAAACCTAGCATTCTAATAGACAATCTTCAACAAATTACTACTACAATGCACAATTATCAGAACTTTATTTTTACACTAATGGCTCAGTCATTAACCTGGATATCTTACAATGCTCTATAGGCATCAGATAGGCCCAAATCCTAAACAACAATATATTATATATATTCCAAGCCTAAACAAGATACTGGCCTTGCTCATTTAAGTCTAAGCTCATTGCTATTTTATTAGCTCTTATTACTGCACCAAGAAACTGTACTATACACATATATACTAACTCACAATCTGTAATCTCCAAATATCACAGCCTTTCAAACTTAACTTATACTCTATTCTATACATATACATCATATTTTTCATTATGGAACACACTCATTAACTTTGTCAAATTATACAATATCTATATTATTTTTACAAAGTTACTGCTCACCAGAATGATCAGTACAATAATCTTGCAGACCAACTTGCACACAATCATCACAATCTGCCATATTTTATCTTTATGTTTTACAATATCTACAACTCTGCATACATATTAAACTTTGAAAACTTTTCCTTAGAATTACCTACTTATCACAGTATCTATACAATATGTTATGCACATATTTACATATTATAAATTATACAAAACTATTTTTAAAAATGGCACAAAATTCTTAACCAAATTAATTGGCAAGCTAACTGTCTATATATTAACAACAATCAAAAAATCTCAAACTTTTTATACAGCTTTTAGTTCTTTATTCTTAAATCCTTTAGAATTAAAATCCTACTAGACAATCTTCCTACTTTACACATTTTATACAAATAATATCATTTATACTTACCTATTTGTCATCATTGTCACCAAATTAGTTTTCACTTTTACTAAATAACTTGTCTATCTAATTAACTGTTATACAGTTTTATTGACATTTTATTACAACATACTCTAAACACTAAAATACTTAATATCATATCAAATACTATAACCACTTTGCACAATCAAATCAAGCTGTAGAATAGTATGACTATTTACAACATATCAGACTTACCTTCAATTTTTTCAACTCTAACAGGTCTAATATCAAATGAACTTATTAACATTATTGCAATTTTGTCATCCAAAAGAATAGCTATAATACTTATAATTAAGTTCTTACTTTACCTTAATCAACAAATCTATCACAAAATCTGGATTCTATATTGTATCTCAAGATCTATAGTCCAATCTTTTAAATATAATACACCTTCAAATGCTGCCTCACTTTTATTACACTCACTTTTACTCAATTCTATTAGTTTAAAAATAAACTCTTGATATATCTAATGGATTAAATATCAAACCAATCTTCTATATATAATTACTAACACTCAAATCTAGATAAGCCTTGGCCACTCTGATTGATTTAGATCACAGATAAATTAGTTTAAGCTTCTATTTTTTTTATAATATTTTAAAACCAGAATTGTACTTTATGTAAAATCTTAATTAAATATTCAATAAAGATGAAAGCATAGTCTTATTATTAATATTAAAAAAAAAATTTAAATATACTATATATATATTTTTATATACTGTATATTATTATATTTTTGCATTATTAAAATTCTTATTAAAAGGAGTATAATAACTTAGTAAAGTAAATAAGTTATTAATTTCCAAGTGGCAAGTCTAAGATTTAATTTTTACAAATGATAAATTTTAAAAATTATAATTATATTATAATAATTGTCTTTTGTTAATTAATTAAATTTAGATATCTGTAATCTTAGATACACTAAGTTAGATCTTATCTAATATTGAAAGCTTTTTTTTTTTTTTAGGTATTAAGATAAGTACATGTAACTTAGGATTTTATTGATAGTATATATTAGCAAGCATCTATTAATGTAATAGTGCAGAGACAATTATAAAAAAAGTGTACAACTAGCCACTTATATAACTTTAGTTATTGTCTAATTTAAGTAGTCTACCTGAAGGTTCTATACTAGTTGCTATACCTAGAATCTATTTGTAGGTTCTCTATTTAAACATTCTGATCTTATATTTATTACATTCTATCAACAACTTTAGTAAACTAATAAAAATATATCATGGCTACTAAGTTATACTTAACTTTGTACTAAAATCCACTAAAGCCTTTTGTATCCTATACTTACAGCTAATCTAATATTACTTTGGTCTAGATCATTACTTGCAGTTAAGGCTAACTATTAAACTGCTATACCTTTGTAAGGTTCATCCAAAACCCTGATATCTATCTTTTTAACATCTTCTTTATTGTCTTCTACTAACTGCTACTTAGGACTAACAGGACTTTTTAGACTTCTAATTTAGATAGCCCAATATGATATACCTTAATATTCTTTTTCTCTAGTAATTCTAACAGCCTGATTGATTATGTGCTTCTCTACATATCTTGCTATTTAGTTTATTTGTTTATTCTTTTGAAGATGTTTCATAGGCTCCATTAGTCTGACAGTCCTATTGAAAGTTTTGTGCTACCTTCTTACTTGAGATTTCTAAATAGGTTTTTAACTTCTCAGTTTCTTCACTTTTTACACCTGGTAGTCTTATTATAGGTTTGCACTGAAGTTTTATGCAACACTAATTATTAACATTCTTTTATATAGGTGTAATATTATACTTCACATAAATGCTCCAAGCTCTTATTCAAGATAGTGCAATTGAAGGTTACAAATATACCAATTCAACTAATTAACAGAGTTAGTTACTATAATACAGATATAAATTCCAAAATTTGTCATTTGTAAGATTTGAATTCTAAACCTGCTACTTGGGTTTAACAACCTGTCCATTTCACTAGGTTGCTATACTTTTAACATTGGAAGCTTGAGAATCTATATAAAGTATAATATTATATATATATAAAGAAATATGATAAACTGTTATTATTAAGACTTTAGTACAAACCTGTAATAAGATTACTGAGTATAGAAAACTAAAAAACTAAAAAAATAAAAGTTTACTTGGAAATTTTAAATAAAAAAAATAGCACAAACTTTTAATAATATTGTTGAACTGATAAAAGCTTATAAAACATCTTTAAAAAAATTGTTAGATAAACTAGACAACAAGACAACAGATATTTAAGAGAAGCACATGCATCAACCAGGCTATTAAAATTACTAAAAAAAAAAAGATATATAAGTTTATTATATTAGACTATTTAGATTAATAGTCTGAAAAGTCCTATTAGTTTTGAGTAATAGTTAATAAGAAAAGATAAAGAAAATATTAGAAAAATATATATCAGAATTTTAGATAAACTTTATAAGAATAAGAGCAGTTTAATAGTTATTTTTAACTGCAAATATTGGTTTTAGCCATAGCATAACCAAATAAGTTATAAATAAAAATACAGAAATCTTTGAGGTTTATCTTAAAAATAAAAATAGTTTTATAAATTATAGTTCTAAGGTTAAAATAAGGATCTAAGTTCTAAATAACCTA
The DNA here is from genome assembly GCA_910591915.1 of Cetraspora pellucida. NCBI lineage: Eukaryota > Fungi > Glomeromycota > Glomeromycetes > Diversisporales > Gigasporaceae > Cetraspora > Cetraspora pellucida. Next base: position 1,125 of record CAJVQA010008187.1, on the reverse strand, counting down.
ATAAAGTTAATATAAGAGTTGCAGAATTAAAAAGTTTAAAATAGAACACCCAAGCAGAAGTATTAAGTATAACAATTAGTAAAAAACCTTTAGATGAATTTCTTAAATAGATAATATAAAAAAGTTATATGTATAGTCAGTTGTATGCTTTTTTTGTAATAGTTTAATATAAATATATATTTATATAAAACATATATTTAACAAAAGTATTAATAAAGTTAAAAGAAGACCAAAAAGGTCACCTTAATATCAAATAAAAAAATAAATAAAGTTAAAAGACCAAAGAGGTTATCTTAATATTTAAAAAAAAATTATTATTAAGTATGATAATTTGAAGTAGTTAGTAAATTGTTAACTTTCAAGTAACAAATTTAGTATTCAAATTTTATTTATAATAAAATTTGAAAAATTATATTTATATTATAATAAACAGTTTTTTTAAATATAATATATATATAGATTATTTATTATATAATTTGTATAATAAATTTAGATTTATATAGCAAATAAAAATATTATAAAATTTTTTAAAAATGTATCAAATTTTTATTAAAATTTTAAAAATATATAAATTAAAATAGGTTATTTATTATAATATTTTTTTTAAACTTTAGTAATACTATTAGTTAGTTTATTAAATTTTAAATTTGATATAATACAATTTTAAGGTTATATTTACAAAATTATTACTAGTACTATATTAGTTATTCTAACTTTACTTTATTAACTTTATCTGGTTATTTATATAACATCTAAGTTTGTGTTTGCTGCATGCTTGCATGCAGTTATTTTGGCAACTACTTATAGTTAATATGTATTATTAAACTGCTATATTTGCAACTTAATATAGTACTCTAATGCTAAAAATATTATCTTATGTAATTGTATTTATATATTTTACTCATATGTTTTATCTGGTCTTGTTTTTTTTATTTTTTAATCTAACTATATTTAGTAATATCTTGTTCTTCACATTTCTTAACTTTTTGGTTCTATACTATTTACAAATTGGTTTTATTTAAATATGTATAATTTTTATTTTTTTTTAATATTTTTTTTTTTTGGTATTAAGGTGACCTCTTTGGTCTTTTGACTTTTATTAATCACTTATCAGTATTGTGGTTC
>CAJVQA010008186.1:0-13169 GCA_910591915.1 Cetraspora pellucida | reverse complement strand
ATTCCTACAGGCAAGGTTTATCTCCTCTTAGTAAAATAAAGTAAAGTTATTAGTATTGCATTACCTTTCCCGAACTGTCCCAGAGAAGAGTATAGTTTCTTGACAACGTCTAACAGAAGCTATACTTCTCTCTTGGACACCGCATATACCCGTAAGGGATTTCCTGTGCCGTGTCGTTGTTATAGTGTGAAAATTAAGAAGGCTTTCACCTATAACAATATGTTAGATGTTTTCCATATTGTTGGTATTTGTTGTAATAAGAGACATTTGGTTAGAAAAAGGTGAATAATGTTTTGGGCTTTAGGATTTAAGTATTTTAGGTGTTTATAGTTAGTTTCAGAAGGACCAGCAGCTTTTTGATTTGGAAGATTATGTATTGCTTTGTTTTATTTCTCTAGAATAATTTCTAAAAATAAATTTGCAAAAAGATGTTCATTTTCTGAATAGAGTTTATAAAGTTCATAGAATTTTGTATTTGGTTGGATAGAAGTATATAGTAGTTTTTTGAAATAATCTTGAAAGTAGGATTGTAAAGCTTGTTTTATTTCCATTAGTTGAGTAGTGAGTGTATTGTTAGATAAAAGTCAATCTAAATTAATGCTATTGTTATGTTTTTCCAAAAATTTTAAAAGAATATTTTAGAATTTTGGTAAAAATTGTTGTTTCTTTCTTTCAGTTTGTTTTGAATTTTTTTTAGAGTGTTTTCTTGTTTTTTCTTGAGAATTTTAGTTTTAAGGGTTTTGATTTCAGTTGTAAGAAGAGTTAAGGAAGTAGTAGAGTTGAAGTTGTTATTTATTGATATTAAATGTAAAGAAGGTAGTAGGATGTTTTGTGAATATTTAGTAATATATGAGCTATAATTTTGTATAAAGTTAGGTTTGTTTAGACCTGTTTTGAGTAGAATTGCTTGTTTAAGTTGTTTGTATAAGGGTAAGAGATTGGGTAGTTGTTGTTTATTATGATATGGATTTAGTTTAATTCTTTTGAATGAAATATGTTTTTAAGCTGCTTTGGTTAGAGCTTTGTTAATTTGATTTTATGTATTATTGAGTTCAGAGCTGTAGGTAATATTGTTGATAGATGTGAGGAATTTTGTTCAGTATAGTTTTGGTAGTTTTCAATTTGTTCTTTTTGGATAAGTTTTCATTGATAAATGGTTCTTGTTTGATGATATTGTGTGTTAATTTTAGGTATGTCAAGTGTAAGTTCTAGTGATATTATTGAGTGGTCAGTTAAAGTGAATAGATTAGATAAGATATCAGCATAGTCTAAAAGTATAAAATGAACATTAGTCCATATTTGATCAATTCTACTATGACTGTTATTGTGTGTATAGGAAAATATAGGAGTTAATAGAAAAAAGAGTCTATAGGTGTTGTAAAATTGAAGAGATTTGAGAAGTTTTAAGAGAGAATATTTATGTATGTTTAAGCTTTTTTGTAGTAATCTATCTAGTTTGGGGTTAGGAACTCTATTTAGGTCACTTATTAGGATTATTTTGTAGTTAGTTTTGTTAAAAATAGAAGTAAGATATAAGAGAATTTCTTTTCGAAATTGTCTTTTTTTTTGAATTAGAAAATATAGTTGAATTAGTCTAATATAGAGATTTTTAAGAAAAATATCTATTTCTAAAAGAAAGTTTTTATAAGTTTGAATTTTTCCAATATGCTTTGCAAGTAATTTGTAGATTAATAAACCTACACCACCTTGACAAGCATTGCTAGATGTCCAAAAGCATTTATAGTTTGTAAGTTTTTGTAAAAGAGTTGAGAATTTTGCTTCTTTAATAGATAGATGTATTTCAGAAATTTCAAAAATATTTATTTGATTTTTTGAAATATAATCAATTAGGCTTAATTGTTTAAAACTATCTAAAAGACTGTTAACATTAAGTGAATATATTTTAATTGATTTTGTTGTGTTGGGGTTATCTAAAAGTAAAATATTATTGTTTGTTTATATTGTAGTAATAGATAATTCTAAGGTAGAAGAGTTAGTAGTTGAGAGAAGATTTTGATATTTCAGAAGGAATGGTATTTTAAATTTTGTTAGAGAGAAGTTTGTTTTAAGTAAAATATTTTGATAGCTTGAAAGATTTTTAAAAGAGATATATGTAAAGTTGGGTAGAGAGTTAGTTTCTTGTAGAAGATAGATGTGAGCTTCATGTGTGTTATTGCTAGATTTACTTATAGAAATTTTTATATATTGCTCTAAAAAGTATTCTGGATGTTTATTTTGAATAAATTTTAAAAAAGAGCCTATTGATTGTAGTGAAGGTAGAAGTTGTAAGTTATACAATGCAAGAAATTTATTAAAGCAGGTTGAAGAGTTGTATAATTGGAGTAGGTTAGGGATTTTGATATAAGATTTTCCTTTGATAGTATTTGTTGTTGGTAAGTTAATAGTATTATTAGGATCATCTGTTGATAATTCATCATCTTCATTTATAATGTTTAGATTTGGTGGTATGTTGATAAAGATATTTGGTATATAAGAATTTTTTGGAGTAGTTAGGTATAAGTTTGTTGAAAAAGGGTTCTCAGAAGGATGTGATAAATTGTTGTTTAAGAAATTAGATTTTCCTTCTATAGATGCACTCATTGTATACTCGGTTTTCACAGTTGCAGAGGATACTATAGTCTGCCCTGTATGTTAGATCTGACTATTATTAGCTTGGTTCTTCATGTAAATAGGCTTTTCTGCCTGTCTTGAATTATTTTTTAATTTTTGTAAGTTTAGTTTAAAAACTATCAAAGATTTTTTTAATTTTAGCAAATTTGGTTCAATAATGAAAGTTTTTCTTAATTTGATAAATTTGGTTAAAAGTTCTAGAATATATTGTTAAAACTGAATAATTATAATAGATATAACATCTTAATTGGTTGGTTATAACAGCTATACACAAATTAGAAGCACAGGTAAAATAATTAAATTTTTTTAACTTTATTAAATTTTTACTTTATATTATATAATATTTTTAAATTTTTATATTAAATATTTTATTTATTTGAGAATGTTTTTTTATATATTAATTTATAACTTATACTTTTTTTTTTAAAGTAACCTCTTTGGTTTTTTGACTTTTATTAGCAATTTTTTTGGTAATGTAATTTTATGAACTATTACAGAAGAGTATACAATTAGTTACATATATAACTTTTCTATATTATCTATTTAAGAAGTCCACCTGAAAGTTTCTTATTAATTATCATATCTAACACCTTTGCTTGAATGTTCTACAGTCGCAGTTATAAGTATCCCACTCCATGTAACTTGGCGCAGCAGACAGATAAGTAAAAAATTTTTTTTTTATTTAAAAATATATGACCAGACGTGATCCTCAATGCAATACATAATCACCATTATTATCTATTACAGATTCTACACGATCATTCATATCCGCCACTAATTTCGCCGCCAGACTGTCTGGCAATTGATACCATTCTCTTATTATCAAACTTTTTAATGTCTTTATTGACTGAATTTTTTTTTTTACGAGCTTAATTTTTATGATTCCCCAAACATTTTCTATCGGATTCAGGTCTGGGGACATCGAAGGCCATGGAAGTACTTTAATACCATTTTCTTTTTTCCATTTTTTTGCAATTTTTGAACAGTGTTTCGGATCGTTATCTTCCTGAAGCACTCATTCTACAGAACCCTTCCCGAAAATTTTATCAGTAGAAGACAGAAGGCCCTTCTCATACACAGTAACCATAAAATTTGCATTCAGGTTGTTCTGAAAAAGAAACAACTCATCAAACCCGGAAGCTGAAAAACAGCCCCACACATGGACCTTCGCAGGATGCTTTACAGACCGAAAGACACTATGCTTGCCAGGGAACTGCCACACTTTTTTTGGTCAATGCTTCAGATAGAATGTACTTTCATCTGAAAAGACCACATTATCCCAGTCATAGTTCCTATGTTTTTTAGCCCATGCCAGCCTTTTTTTAATATGCTTATCAGTTAGCAAGGGCTTCGCAAGTTGTGTAGCATATTTGCCACCTGATTCACGAAGACGATGGCGAATTGTGGACTCACTGACTTCTATATGGTGCTTCTTTATGTCTTCACAGATTTGCATGGTGGTTATGTTGTCATTTTTTTTTGCAAGCTCAATTATTCTTTGATCTTGCCTTTTGGTGGTGATTCTCTTGCGACCAGACTTCGGTTGATCATTCAAGTCCTTGGTCACAGACCACCTATTAACCCAATATTGTGCCGTTTTTTTATCACAGCCGACCTCCTTTGCAGTTGCAGCAAGTCCAAGTTTCGGGCCCTTACGGTGAGTGTGTAAAAAAACGATCTCATATCGCTTATGGATGGGAAAAGACATTATTTGAACATCCAAAATTCAGCGATCATCCAATTTCTGATTTAGATTATCAATGGACCTATAAAAAGTAAGTGTGATCAGTATTTATATTGTACTACATGTTCTGGAAATTTTATGGCATTATACTTGGTTACCGGAAAATTAGCCGAGTAGGGATACTTATGACTGCAACTGTACTTTAAACCCTCTGAATCTGTAAGCTAAATTAACATTACTAAGTCATATCCAGATGCCCAAATCATCATCTCAACCTTAAAACTATTTTATTTTTGAAGTAAACTTTTCAGAACCTTTTGTATTTATTTTTATAACTAATCTAGATATCATTATAGCAGAACCAATACTTGTAATCAATGTTATATTATTTAATCACTATGCTTTTGTAGAGTTTACATAGATTCCAGTATCTACTTCATAGTATAATCTTAGTACTTTAGTATACTTTTGCTTTTTTATTTGTTTTTTTAACAAACATCTAATTCAGATAGTCTATATAGAACTATGACCAGTTCATTAGTATATCAGATTAGTCTAATATTCTTTTTTACTGGTTTGTTCTAATAGTCTAATTGGTGATACCTCTAAGACTTCTAACTCAGAAATTCTTGCCCATTTGACTACTACAATCAGGTACTATAATCTTAGTATTCATTTTTTTAAACTAGTCTTTACAATAGAGCTATCAAAGATCTGACTATCTCTTTAGTTAGATCTTTCTAAATGGACTTCTTGTTACCTAATTTCAACAGATTTATATAGTCACAAAAACTTATCTAGTATTTGCACTACCCAATTATCAGTTTGCATTTCTTTGTATAACTAATTACACAGATGTCTCATGACCTACCAGTCATGCTGATGTGACTGTTATTACAAGTATCCTAATTTAATCATCAGTAACAGTTGCTATTATACAAATATTATATAGATAATTATCTAAATTTTTGCTATTATTAGGATTTGAATATCTAACCTACTACTTAAAGAGTTGACAACCTGATTACTTTACTAGATTACCATACTTCTAACTTATACTTTTATAATATTTAATAAATTAATATTATATAATAATTTTTTTAAAAAAAATTTGTATATAAAATATAAGTATTTAATAAAAAAAATATTTTTATTTATTCTATTTTATTTGAAATTTTTTAGTTTAATTATAGAGGCATTAGACAAAGATCATCTTTTTTACTAGGATTTTGTATATTATTTTTTATTTGTTTATATAAATACTATTGTTTTTTAGCACTTAAACCTGATATTTTTTTTAGTTAATTAGATTTTTTTATTTGTATTATAGTTTTTTCTCTATATAATATTATACTAATTTTAACTTTTTTTGATATATATAAACTATTAAATTCAAAATATAACTGTTTTTATAAATTCTGAAAAATCTGACAAAAAAATTAACTAACTGAATATTTGCTAATTTGATAAATTTGATTTAATATTATATCTGAATTAAAAGTTTATCTGAATTGATAAATATTTGATAAATCAAAAGTTTATCTAAATTGACAAATATTTGATCAGTTAATTTTTGGCAAATTTTTCAAAATTTATAAAAACTGATTAGTAATATTCAACAAATATTCAGTTGGTAATTTTTGACAAATTTTTCAAAATTTATAAAAACAACTGTAAAACAAAAAAAATTTTTAAAAGTTTTCAAATTTTGACCTATTAATTTTACATAACCTAATGTATAAATTTGTATAATAAATAAACTTTTATAGGGTGTGGTGACCTAGTGAAGTGGTCAGGTTTTCAAGCCTCCAAGTGGTAGGTTGGGTGTTCAAATCCCATCGATGGCGAAAATTTGGATAATCACCTATGTAATTTTCATATTATGGTAACTGTTACTAACGATTAGGTTAGGATACCTATAATGGCAGTCATACCAGCATGACTGGCAGGTCATGGGACATCTGTGCAATGTTGGAGTTACACGGAAGAATGCAAACTAACAAATTGGACGATGCAAACACTAGATAAGTCCTTGTGGCTGTGTAAATCTGTTGAAATTGGGTAACAAGAAGTTCATTTGAAAAGACCCGAGTAGAAAGGTAGCTGAATCTTTGACAGCCCTACTGTAAAGACTAGTCTGGGAAAACAGATACCAAGGTCGTAGTTCCCAGTCGTAGTAGCTGAACGGGCAGGAACCTCCAGGTTGGAGTCCTAGGAGTACCACCAACCAGGCCACTGGAATGAACCAAAGGAAAAGGATATTGGGCTGATCCAATATACCAATGGACTGGTTGTAATCCTACATGAGCTATCTGGATTGGAAGTTTGGTAAAAAGGCTGGACAAAAGACAGGAGTATACTAAAGTACTGAGGTTATATTGTAAAGTAGATGCTGGGGTCTAAGTGAACTCTATAAGGACATAGCAGTTTAATGGTTAGCCCTGATCACAAGTGTTGATTCTGCTATAGCGATACCTAAATCAACTGTAAAAATAGATACAAAAGGCTCTAGAAGGTTTATCTTGAGAATAAATTAGTCCTAAGGTTGAAGATGATGATCTGGTAAATCAGTAATGACCAGTGATGTTAACACAAGTTACAGGTTCAGAGGGTTTAAAATGGAACACCCAAGCAAGGGTGTTAGGTATGGCAATTGGTAAGGAACCTTCAGGTGGACTCCTTAAATAGGTAATATAGAAAAATTACATGTGTAGCCAATTGTACACTCTCCTGTAGTGGTTCATTGAACCACAATACTGATAAGTGATTAATAAAAATCAAAAGACCAAAGAGGTCACCTTAATACCAAAAAAAAAACTTTTATTTATAATAAATATTAAGTTTAATTATTAAATATATATCATGTAAATAAATAATTAATTAATAATTACAAAACAATATGAAAAACATTGAGATTATTATATATATTGATTTAGTTCAACATTTTGGAGAAAAGGTTTTTTTTGTAAATATATAATTTCATTAAAAAAAAAGATAAATATAATATAATATTAATTATTATTATTATTTACTTTTTTTCATTATTCTAAAAATCTTTAGAATCTGTTACATTTTCTAAAGACCATAGTTATCATTTTGTAAAGATCATTGAATGGCTATATGTCACCGAACTTGTGAGATAGATAACTCATGCTTCATCAAGTCCACCATATGACGTCCGGGTCCCTGGTCCCGCGGTGTAAGACCTACTATCCTCTTTGGTCCACGGTTTCCTAACTTCACATGACCCACCAGCCGTATATTTCAACGTCCTTAATTCTACCAATACGTATTCTTAAATCTGGCTCTCTCAATGTTAACGTCATTTGTTGACGGATTACGCCTTATCTGGTTGTCCCCGACCCTGTGGCTATGCATTCTTACAGTATTAATTATTTAAGAACCTTTGAAAACTGGTTATTGATAAAAATATTATATTTAATCAACACCTGATCACGTTTGCTACGTATTTTATTATGTCGATATGGAATTTGACTCTAGGTCAATGGCGCACATATTACAATAGACTTTACAACAATGTTGCAAGTGCGGACATAAGCACAAGCACACACAAAATCATAAGTCCTCCACTACGCTCCAGACAATAAAATGCGGGCACGGTTGTCGGAGATTCTCGGAAGCATTGTAACAATTTATCGGATGTCATTTATCGGATAACAAGATTATCGTTATCAATACGTTGCAGATATTTAAAAATTTAGATAACATTTTTACAGAACCCTTTAACAACCACGATACACGACTGAAAAATGATTTCGTCTACTGACGTAGCTCGACCTTTCTCAGGGGTTCGTCTTTTATTAAAGCTTCAAAGGCTTTATCTTTATCCAAAGATACTGCCTTTTACCTGGGGTTGTCGGGGATTTCGACCTTCAAGAATCTCGAATAAGTATGAATACTAAACTTTATAAATTAATGATCTCTCTGATAAGTGAATCGATGCGTACGAATAACGCAGAATACAAGAAAAAATGAATTATTATTAAAGTTGCAATAACTATTAATAAAATTGGGATACTTATGTGCTATAACTTCAATAACATCCATTAAAAATGTAAAAAGTCTAATTCACATATTTACCATAATAGATTGTCACAAAATTACTTTGAATATCGTTCAAAGCTAGTCACGGAATACCGAGAGACAGAAAATATAAACCCATATCCTCATAAATTTCACGTTGACCTCTCAATTCCAGCTTTCATCGAAAAGTATAGTATTATTGAACATGCTCAACAACTTAACCAGGAAATAATTACAGTAGCTGGTCGAATTCATAATAAACGCGAATTAGGAACGAAATTAATATTCTATGATCTCCATGGTGATGGTGCTAAAATTCAAATTGTTGCGAAAGTACAGTAAATGTTTTATAATTTTGGTTAGATTAAATTATATTTGGCATAGAAAATGTGAATTGGTTGATTAATATTTAATCTTTAAAGAGATTCGGAACAAGACTTTACCAAAGTTCATTCTACAGTCCGTCGTGGTGATATAGTTGGCGTTCGAGGATATCCTGGACGAGTTTCACAAGGCGAATTGTCCATATTTTCAAAAGATATAACACTACTTTCACCTTGTCTCCATCAATTACCAACACCACAACAAGGATTTAAAGATAAAAATAATCGATATCGACAGCGATACCTTGATTTGATTATGAATAACAACAATCGTGAAAAATTTGTCATTAGAGCAAATATTATTAATTACATTAGACGATTTTTAGATGAGCTTGGTTTTTTAGAAGTAAGAATTATAAGTTTTTGTAATTTGCTATAAAGTAACTATTCTCGTTCTGATTATTTGTATAATCATAGGTAGAAACGCCTATTATGACATCAACTCCAAGTGGTGCCTTCGCAAAACCGTTCATCACACATCATTCAGATCTTAAACGTGATACTTTCTTACGTGTCTCACCAGAATTATTCCTTAAACAGCTCGTAGTGGGTGGATTTGATCGCGTTTATGAGATTGGTAGACAATTTAGAAATGAATCAATCGATGCAACACACAATCCGGAATTTACGTCTTGTGAATTTTACATGGCGTATGCCGATGTTTATGATTTGATGAGGATAACCGAAAGAATGTTGGAAGGAATGGTTAGAAAACTCACAGGTGGATGTATAGTAGATTACCATCCGAATGAAGGACACTTTCATAAAGATGATAAAGTAATGAAATTAGACTTTTCTTCACCTTTTAAAAAAGTTGAAATAATACCTAGTTTAGAAAAAAGGTTAGGAATAAAGTTTCCAGCAGTAGACGAGTTGCATACCGAGGAATCGAATAAGTTTTTGAAACATATTTGCGAAGAACGTAAAATTAATTGTAAAAATCCAAGAACTAACAATAGATTATTGAATAAAGTAAGCCCAAAAATTTGGTGAAGCTCCCAATTTTGTAAGTTAATAATTTAATAACCATACAATACTAATATACACCAGCTTATACAAAAATACATTCAACCTACACTTATATCTCCAACATTCTTGATAGGCTATCCATTATTCACATCTCCGTTTGCCAAATCTCATCGTGACTTACCTTGTTTAAGCGAGCGTTTTGAATTATACGTGGCAACGGAAGAAATTATAAATGCATATACTGAGTTAAACGATCCTTTTGAACAACGAGAGAGATTTAGAGAGCAAGACTTGGAAAGGGAAAAAGGAGATCTAGAAGCACAAGTTACTGATGAGGCGTTCTGTATGAGTTTGGAATATGGGATGCCACCCACGTGAGTACAATATTCAAGGATGGAATTATAAAGCATGAAGTTGTTAACATTTCACTATTTGGTAGTGCTGGTTGGGGACTTGGCATAGATCGGCTTACTATGTTTTTGACTAATAGTTCAACTATTAAAGAGGTATTTATTACTTTTATTTCTATGATTTTTTATTATTAATTTTGTGTAATTATTGATTTATTTTTTTTGTTAACTTATGAGCAGGTTTTGTTTTTTCCCGCGCTGAAAAATATATAAAATTATTTAATTTGTTATACTGTCATTAACGGTATCAATAAAGGTTGCATATTTAGTTAATCAATGTTTTTGATTCATGTAAGATACACCCGAACTCATCTTAAAGCATGGATTGATGTATTCGTAATAGTTTTGACAATTTGACCAAGAACTCATGTTTGTCCGGCCACCACTAATAATAATCTAATCAAAATAATATGAGGCATATTACCGTCATAGGAAAAATAGATCTTTTTGCATAATTTAGGTTTTTATGCAATGATATACCTAATCGATTCCCTTTTCTAATCTATGCTATCCCGTTGTTTTCGAATCATTAAATTTACTATATAGTTTGGCGACGAACCTTTAATACTTTTTCTATACTTTAAACATCTAAGTTTATCATTACCATAAATTTTACGAGATTTAATTGACTTCAGAAATGTGGTTAAAATTTTGACCAGTTTTAGCAATATCGAACCGATCGAACCAATTGTATTAATTGTAGCCTTAAAAATCTTGATGTTTTACAAAATTTTAGATTTTCATTATTAAAGCTATTCTTACTGTAATTTGTTGCTAGTAGAAACTATTTCACTAATTTTATGCATTTGGAAGATGTTTCTCTTTCTTCAAGATTTCTAAATCATTAACTCTTTTGATTAGTACAAAATTTGATTCAATATTCTTAAGTTATTTTTTTTTATAAAAATTAAATCTTTTGCTATATATAATTAAGTTACATGTATTAGTAAATAATTTAAAACTTACTATTTTTATTTATTTTTTTATTTTTTTGGTATTAAGGTGATCTTTTTGATTTTTTAATTTTATTAACATTTTTGTTAGACACATGTTTATATGAGAAAGAGTATACAACTAGTTGCACATATAATTTTTTTATATTACCTATTTAATGGTTTTTTACCAATTGTCATATTTAACATTTTTGCTTGGATGTTTTATTTTAAACCTTCTAATTTTGTAATTTTTATATTATCTTCATCAGGTTATCTAGTATCTAAATTTTCATTTCAATCTTAGAACTAATTTATTTTTAAAATAAAACTTTTGAAGTTTTTTGTATTTTTATTTATAGTTGGCATAATTTTATTATAGTCAAAATCAACACTTACAGTTAGAATTAACTATTAAATTGTTTTTACTCTTATAAAGTTTATTCAAACTTTAGTATATATCTTTTTGATATTTTTTTTATTATTTCTTATTAACTATTACTTAGAACTAATAAAATTTTCTAGATTACCAATTTAGATAGTTTAGTATAGTATACTTATATATCTTTTTTTTTGATGATTCTGATGATCTAGTTAATACATATGTTTTTCTTATATATATTATCTAATTTTTTATTTGTTTTTTAAAAGATGTTTTATGAATTTTTATCAGTTTAATAATATTGTCAAAAGTTTGTATTACTTTTTTATTTAGGATTTTTAACTAGGTTTTTAATTTTTTTGTTTTTTTGTTTTTTGTATTTGGTAATCTTATTATGAGTATAATACTAATTATTAATATTTATATATATATATTTAATATTATATTTTGCATAGTTGTCTTGAGTTTTTATTTAAGATAATATAATTGAAGGTTACAAATATTATTACAAAATAGATTTTAGTATAGTATATTATAATATAGTATTAGTAGTTATATATATATATATTCATTATTGTATTTTATTTATTATAGTATATTTATTATTAGTTATTAGTTAATCGATAGTTATATTATATAGTAGATAGATAAAAGGATCTTAATTGGTTATTAGAAATATGATATAGCTATATAACACTGAGTAACATCTATAATGTTATTATCATTTTACAAATCCCAAGTATTTCTGTACAAGTTTCATATATTTTAGCACCAAATTACTATGTCAAGTATTGCAGTACAAGAATCCCAAGTATCTCTGACATGAACCTCAAGTGTCCTTATACGAATCCCAAGTATTTCTGCACAAATTCCAAATGTCTTTGCACAGATCCAAGTGCCTAAACACAAGCCCAAGTGTTTTAACTATAAATAACAAATGATATAAACAATATTTCCAATGTTTCCACTATCCCAAGCATAGTATTATTTAATGTTGTTCGAACTTCTATTGTCTTAAGTACAATAATATCTAATATTGTTCGAACCTCTATTATTTTAAGTATAGTATCAAGTAATATTGCTCAAATCTTCACTATTCCTATTAGATAAAAAAATATATAAAAGGTATCTTTTACTCTTTCTTGTTAATTCTAAGTTCCTATACTTCAACCTAGACCTTTTTATCTTTATTTCTACTTGTAAAAGTAATATTTCCCTTCTAGAGTAATTTTTACAAGCAAGATTATCACTGTGTTTATTTAATAAAGTTAATCTATATACTGTTACTATCTCAAACTATTTGTTTGCTACTGTGTAATAAAATGAACTACTACACCTCCACTTTGTATATATTTGCAATAATCAATCATTATATTAGGTAATCTTGTTACTTAGTTATATTGTATCAAGAAAACTACAATTTTGTAACAATATATTAATCCAATTGATTATAAGATAGTTGCTATATCACAAATATAATTTTTAAAAATTGTATTTATAGAATTTGAACACTAAATCTGTTATTTAAGGTTAATACCTGTCTATTTTATTAGCTTATTATATTTTCTTATTATTTTTATTAAAAAATCAATCTGAATTAATAAAAAGAAATTTAATTTTTTCAATAAGATTATTTTTATTTTATTTTTTTTTTTTATTTTTTTTTTTTAACCTTAAGCAGTTATGCTAGTACTTTATTAAGATTCTTGAAACTATATATTTATACAATTACAT
>CAJVQA010008185.1:0-13169 GCA_910591915.1 Cetraspora pellucida | reverse complement strand
AAGCAAGCTTTTCTTTATAAAAACTTCAATTAAATTTCAATAAAGTTAAAGGCATGGCCTCACCATTAATATTTAAAAAAAAAAAAAAAAAAAGTTTTTGAATAGATGTTATACTCAAAGTTATTCAATTACAAAAAAAGACTAGAATTCATCTTATTAAAGAAGTTTATCATTTTAATGAATTTTTCAACTTCTTTATCAATAGCCAAAATGATAAAAACAATTGGTTAAAAACATGTTAAGATTTTCAATATACAAGACTACAAGTTTTATAAACAAAAGATAGATCCAAAAGATCTATACATCATTGAGAATAGCATATAAATAAACTTTCGAGAAATCTCAGTTTCAAGCATAATTGAAAAATAAAATATGATCTGTTTAAAAATGACAGCTACAATATTGTAAAAGATAAACTTACATTATAAAAAAACAAAGCATTAGGTATAAAGCACCATTGTCCAAATGGAATTAACTGAAAAGAAAAGACATCTTTTGAACTGATTGATAAAGATTTTTATTACAAGAATCTGAGATTGAATTACATAGCAGAGCTAAAAGAAAAGGCAACCCAAGTGTAAAAACAATAGTTAATAGAATGGAACAAGAAGAAAAACCAGTTCTAAATAGCCAAGTTAATGTTATTATAAAGTAGCTACCTGGTAGATGAAGTGTTGGTAAGAAAATGTTATTAACAGAAGAATATGATCCTAAAAAATATTCTATTAATATATTATACTATATTAAGAAATTCATTTTATTTATAAAATCAAGTATGAATCTTAAAGAAGATGAAGCCAAAAACTTTTTGTTCAAATATTACAATGAAATTATAAAAACTTTAAATAAAAAACAGGAATTAGATAAAAATAATGAAGAATCCCAAATCAATTATCTATCAGAGCCAAGCAAACAACCAAACCAAAAAAGAAAAAAACTTAATAATGATAATAAAACTGCAGTTTAATCAAAAATAGCAGACTTTTTAAACAGTAATTAAAATAATAAATTTTTATTATTAAAAACAAATAAACATAGTTTAATACAAAAAAAATTATCTTTGAAGTCACTTTTTCATTTTCTTTTGTCTATTTTCTGAAAGAGTTTCAAAACTTTTTACAAATTTTTGTATTATATTACATCTTTTTTTCTTTGTTACTTCTTCAAAAACATTGAATAGATATGAAATTTTTTTTTTCTTGATATTATTACCTTTCTACAAACATCAAGATCAAATTTCATTTTTCTTTCAACCATTTTTTTAATTAATACTGTAAATTCAGATAAATAAACAGAATAATTCATAAATTTTCAAATAAAATTATAACTCAAGGTATCTGATTTTAAACAATTAAAACAATCTTGATAAAAGCTTAATACTACATCTGTCAGCTTCACCTTAGAAACAATAATTCTAGACAAATTATTATATATCTTTTTTTTTTAATTAATTAGTCAAAAGCTTCTATTAATAATATTTTTTTATCTTTAAGTAATAAAGATAAATAAGGAGTAAAAAATTTAATTCTTAATTCTTTAAAAACATTAGAGTAACTTTAGCATTAGCTTTAAATCTAGTATTCTCTAATCTTATAAAAGTCAATCTTCATAAAATAGGATCTTGTATAGTGTATAAAGTTTTTTTAAACAATCCAAGTTTTATGTTTTCTTTTTTATTATTTAATAAAAGCTTAAATAAAGAATAATCTTTATTTTTCACTCTAAGAGCATTTATTAAAATTTTAACAATCTTAGTTTGATTCAACATTATATTACTAATTTTAAAATTAAAATAATCAAAAATTTGTTTGTATTCATCTTCTAAAATTAATCTAATAAATTCAAAATGGTTCCAGTATTGATATTCTTAAGAATCGTGTTAATAATCTCATTAAAAATCATTTTCTTATTGTTTTTAAAATTTGAACATCATTTTACAGATCAAGTAAATTCTAACACCAGACCTTAACTGCAGCAAATACAGCAGAAAGCTTAGAAAAAACATGGCACAAAATACACACTAGTATTATTAATGCAGCATTTTAACATATTCCTAACAAAAAATATATTGTTAGAAATTTTCATCATATATTTACACCAAAAACAACCCAACTACACCATGATCTTAAAACTATAGGTCATATAATACATCATACCAAAAAATATTTCTCTTACCAAATACCATTACCTACTAATATTCACAACTTAATTAACTACATTAACAACACTTATAACTTTACTATTGAACCTCCTTCTAACCACCAATCCAACCTAACTACATAGATACAACATACAAAAACTTTTTGGAAAACACTTTACAATGCCAGAAATCTAGAGAATGCTAAACACCTTAGAAACCATATTAACCTAGCCACCAACAAATGATGTGAACATCTAACTACTCAACCAACCAAAATGATCAATAGTATACTAAACCAACATACTGACACAGTACACTTTCAAAATATCAAAGCTAATAATAGTTTAATTACTGATCCTATAGAAATTAAACAATATGTTAGCAATTATTTCAATGAATGGACAGCCTATTATCCACTTGATGAAGATATTTTTAACAATAATTGGAAAGATATCTTCCAACCTAATTATAGTATTAATAGAGAATGCTATACTTCTATATTTCAAAAAATTACTATTGAAGAAATTATGAGCACTATACAACAATTACCTAACAACAAAGCCTGCGGCCCAACAGAAATCAGTTATGAAATGATTAAACACTTAGGTCCCAATATGCTGACAGCACTTATAGCATTTTTCAACAGATGTTTAATTACACAAAACATTTCAAAACAATGGAAATGCAGCAGAATATATCCTATTTTAAAAAAACCAGAGTTTGATAGAAATCTCAGCAATACATAACATATTAGCTTAATTGAATATACTAAAAAACTATATACTAAAATTCTTACTAACAGACTATCACATGTTTTAACAAAACACCAAATTTTCAACTCACATAATTATGTTGCACTTCCTGGCAATTCAACTAACAATCCAATTCATATACTCAATAACTTTCTTAAAGATGCCAAATGTACTAAAAAAGATATCTGGATTCTATCTCAAGACATGAGTAAAGCTTATGATTTTGTTAACATAAACCTGTTAACTAAAGCCCTTGAGAGACTTAACATGCCCTACCAATTAGTTAACATACTTGCTAATCTTCTTTATGATCGATCTAACTAAATTATTACTAATCTTGGACTTATACCATCATATAAGGTACAAAATAGTATAGATTAAGGTGAAACCATAACTCCTCTTCTCTGATAAATCTACTATGATCCCTTAATAAGTCATATACATAATACATATACTGGCTATACTACTATAACCAAATGGCTTACTCAAATTAGTCTCAGTAAATATCAATTTGCTACTGCCTCTACAACTGTATTGGCATATATGGATGATATACTGTGTCTTGCAAACTCAATAGAACAACTTCAAGCAATTGTTCAAACAGCTGCATTCTTCTATACAATGGCTTATATAAAATTAATTCACATAAATCCTTTTTAACCTCAAATATCAAATCTACTATACATATCAATTTCATGAATTAATCAATTTAATTACAACCAAATAACACTTTTTTTAAATTCCTAGGCTGCTGGTTTATAGCTGCCCTACACTATGCAATACAAACTAAACTAATACAACAAGAAATATTTGGACTGAACAATATATTTATAACTAAAAATATTACAGACAAACAAGCTGCTTATATTATCAATACTGTAATTATCCCAACCTTAGAGTACCACATACACAACATAGTATTATCATATACAATATGCAACCAAATCACATCACAATACCTTATTACAGCAAAACACAAAGCTAAACTTTTAATATCTATACCAAATAGCACACTACTTAACCATAACATATATGGTATTAAAAACATATAGGATATACAAGCACAACATTATATATCAAAATTTCAACTTCGTATCAATGACTTAAGTTTAATGGGCATTAGTACTCATATTTGATTCCAACAACTGCAAAACAATTTAAGGTCAACAACTAACATTTTACAACATCCTCACCCGTATATAGATGGACTTAACAAAAATACAACTACTTATAAAATAATACATCTGCTTAACAAATTTCAGCTAACTTTTCTAGTCAACTCCAATATTCTTAGATCCTACACAATTCAACATCCATATACACCAATTGAACAATTCCTTACTACACATAAACTTTATATACAATTTAAAAAATAACTATGTACTAAAGAGATAATGTACCTCAAACAACTAACATCACATGATAACTCTGTATTACTTGAATAGGAACATATATCTCCAAGAATTCAACATATACCTAAAGGCCATAAGCTATTATGGTTTACTACTTTAGAAAACACAATTACGCTAATCATCAATCCAGATTAATTAGTTCCCAATTACAATTATCTTACACCAACTCTATTTTATTCACTACAGAACACTACAAAAATACACCCAAACCTTGGATAATTGCTTATAATTATAAACAGAACAATATTACTATAGGAAAGCAAGAAAATATAACAAAACAGAAGATACAATCTCTATAACACATTGGCTAATTGACTTTGATAACTCATATACTCACCTATACCCTTCAGTTAACTATACCTGTAAACAATGCACAGGGTGCTACTTCAATTCCAATTGTATACAAAACAAATGCACATTTAATATTTCTATCAACTTTACAACCAAATTCCTAGGCAGAAAAGTTAACTCCAATTCCTCTACTATACTTAATCTTCATGCAAATCTACTTGATCTACTATACTCTATCACATTACGAAACTCTACTACAATACCCTCACAACCTAACACTAGGAACCAGAAACCAGTATAAGTCTGAAGCTTAAAATATTTTATACTAATAACAATTGTTCAATTAATAAGCTTAATCTCTGAATTAGAAATCAGTTTAGTTGACTAAAAATTTATATAATAAACTATGTTACTAATTAGTCAACTAAACTGATTCCAATTTCTATTCTAAATAATCTGATTATATATAAGTTTTAAGAATGTTACAGACTAAAAATGCTAAAATCATGTTTTTGATATTTTATTATAAATGCATCAAAAATTGCAAATTTGGTTATAAGCAAAAATTCATCAGATTGGCTAATATAAATCAATTGTCCAAGTAATTTATTTATGTGTTTTAGAGTATTTTTTGAGAACATCATATTTAACTTCGAAGAAGTATTAAAAAGCTAACTTTAAAAATAATCTAATAATCTCTAATTTAAGAAGGGTTAGCTTAGACACGACTTTCTGCAAAAGGTAAAGAAAAAAAAACTATAACTAAATTTTAAAATGCACAAAAACAAAAGTAGTTATTAATAAAGCAGTTGTTTTTTTTTAAAGCTTAAAGTTTCAAGTTAAGTGTTTGAAATAAAACAAGCTTGTTCATGTATAAGGTCTATGCTTTATATTTAAGATATTTTTAAGTTGACTTGTTTGTTAAAACATATGGATTTATTAATTATAAATATCAACCTGGGTTTGTAGATAGTAGAGTTAGTGATTCGAGCTTTGTTTACCATTTTGACTCTTCTCTATATGCATCTATCTATCTTTTATATGTATATAAACCAATAAATCATATGTATTTATCGATTTATATAAACTTTTTCTTGAAGTTTTCTCTTTTAGAACTGTAATATTATTGAATTGCAAATTGCTAATAATCACATGTAGATCTACAAATTGATCTATGAAGCTAGCCAATCAGACAATATTCTGCCTATGGTTATAGAAGTATAGGTCCGTTACTTCACTCCAGACACAATAATACACTAATATAGTATTATCGTTTTGGCATTCTACCTATCTTGTGAAAAATTATAATTATTAAAAAAACAAACAATAACAAATAAGGCAAAGATCTGAGTTAACACGATTTTTGATATAATCACATTTTCTTAATTAGTTTTTATAATTTTTCGTTTATTGTTAGTAGAAATTTGGTTATGGCAATCAATGTATATTTTTAGATTAGTATGTTAGATTTTATGCTTTTGATAATCAGTTTCACTTTGAAGAATCGAAGAAATAAATTACCTAATTATGTTAATGTTTAATCAATACTATTATTACAGTTCTAATCATGATGAATTAACAATATCATATGATTTCGAAATTTTTTTGGGTAGCAATTTTACTACAATCCTAAAACCTTCATAGAACTGTCATATAAAATCTTAATGCTGCCAAAACTTTTGTGCTATTGCACTATTTAACGTATAGCTTATGTAGTACATACACATACATATACAATTTTGTATCATTATCCTGAAATTACAAGCTTAACTGAATCACGGAAAAACCATTTGACTAATTTTATCAGATGTTTCATGAATTATGATAATAGCTATAATCATTTAATCGTTTAATCATTTAATTCAGCCAGTATTAAATAATTATGGCCCCAACCAATATAATTCTGCTTGTAATTATAGAGAGATTTTTAAACAGTTCCAATCTCTACACGTTCAAAGCATCTCATTAATAGGAAGACCAGATTTTACATATTTATTAGTGAATTTTGTTCAGACCCTAAAATTTAAGCACAACCTCAAATTTAGCTAGCTTATTGATGCTTTTCCATTGTCTAAATATAGTAATATATAAGTAAGTACTCTAAAATTAGATGTTTTGATTTTTGGAGTATGAACAGAATCAGCCATAATGGGTAATAGAAAAAACATTGAAGTAAAAATAGGTGTCAATACTACTTAATAATTTTCTTTTTGCACAGATTTCTATTAGAAAATAAAACAAATTGTTTTTAAAATAAAGTTTTCAACATTAAAAAAACAAGTTAAATGAATAAATAATAATAAAAAATAAGCTTATTAAAAAAAAAATAATTTGATGATAGTAAGTAATAGTAGGAATTGAACATGGATAAAAATTAATATGTAGCTACTCAGGATAAAATACCTTATCCTAATAATTCTATTAGTATATATGACAATAATAAATAAGAATATTAATATGAAAATAATGAATTAAAGTTTACTTTGATAAAAAGAACTAAAAAACAATTGACATACATATCTTCAAATATATAATCCAATTCAATGCAGGGGTGTTTAACTAAAAGTTGTACAATATATACTGTCAAAAAAGTATCAGTATATTATTAACATAAAACACGTTATATAAATTGCATGATCATAAATTTAAAAAATACTTAACTGAATTTTATATAAAAAAAGTAATTTATGAAATTGATAATTAAAAAGTTAAATCTAGCACTCAAAGAAAAAATGAATACAGAAAGAATAAAACTGATAAACAACATGAAAGATGACTCATTAAAGATCGTGAAAGAAAGCATGAAAAGAGAGCTGCAGAAACTCCAGAAAAGAGAGAAACGCACCTTGCAAAAGATCATAACTATTATCAAAAATGTCAAAAAAAAGAATCCACAACTAAAAATAATAATTTTAAGCAAATATATCAATTGCATACATCAAATATTAGTGAACAGTATGATCAAGATAATAATATTCAAGAGGGTCTAGTCACCAAATTACTGAGATAACGCATGTTGCATCACATTTTGCCACAATTCTTAGTGAACTTAAGCTTGATCTTCTACGTAAGTTTCGTATCAAAATGAATAATGTCAAGTACAAACTTTGTCTAATATGTAATGAGAAGTTTTTATCAATAACTCTCATTATGGGAGAATGCTGTAGATGTAGTAGCGAAAGAATAACTCCAAAAAGATTCTCTTCCGAAAATGACATGGATCCTGAAGAAGTACCAGAAGAATTGCAAAATCTTACAGAAATAGAAGAAATGCTGATTGCACAGGTTTTTCCTGTAATGTCTGTATACAGACTTTGTGGAGGACAATATGGGTATTGTGGAAATGTAATTAACTTTCCTCAGAATGTAAGAGAGTTTACTACTCGACTTTCATGAAGTCCATCATCATTAAATATTTTAATTGTACATTGTCATTCAGAAAGATCAGCATTATTTAAAGATTTTCAAGTCTGTCATAATAAGGTTATTAATGCATTAAGGTGGTTAAAAGAAAATAATAGATATTATGCTGAAATAACCATTGATAAAAAAGTTCTCCAATCCTTACCTGAGAATGGTTTCATAGAAGATCAGCTCCCTAGTAATGAAATACTTGCTGAAGTTTCAGATAATGAAACGGAAGATAATGTAATTATATGCACATTTGTTTCATCTCTTCCTTCTATTGATCGTGAAGATGTTGCTATTAATGAAGCCCTTAATCGTATGCAAAATAATAATAGTCCTATGGTTTGGCCAAACATAGAAAATACTCTGATTAATGAATTTAGAACACCAGGTTATATTGTATATGCATTTCCAACACTTTACCCAACCAGACGTGCTGACTTTCGAACAGAACATAATAGAGATATCAATCCAGCTGAATATTTTAAACACTTACTCCAATACAAAGATGGGAGATTTGCATGGCATACATGCTGAAGATACTTTGCACTGAACTCAATAATGAGATGGAAAGCACTACAGGAGGGAAGGATATATGTTAGACAAAACTTAAGTGATGAGCAACTTACTGTTAAAGACATTTAGGATATGATTGCTCAAGGTGATAAATATATCGCTGATCGTATAATGCGATATAGTGAAGGCTTGCGCGAGTCACAACAGTTTTGGATGGCACGGTGTCATGAACTATCGGATATAATTAAACAAATAGGTTCTCGTCAGCTTGTGTTCTTTACATTTAGTGCCACCAGTACATATTGGCCAGAGTTGCATAAACTTATAGCATCATTGGATGTCTCTGTTGAAGAAATTGAATCGACATAGTATAATAAAAATGTAATCGATAATCCTCATATTGCTGCTTGGTTTTTCAACAAGCACTTTGAAACATTTTTTAATGATGTGCTAAAACAGCAATGGGACCTGGAAGATTGGTGGTACCAATATGAATGGCAACATCGTGGTAGTGTTCATGTGCATGGAATTGGAAAATGATGAAATGCACCTCTAATCGATTTGTCAAGAATCAAGGATGATGAAAATTTAATGACTGAAGTAGTGCAGTATATTGATGCTTCAGTAACTACTATTAACCCAGACATAAATGCTCCAATTCCGGATCACCATCCATGCCAAAAGAGTTATGAAGAGCTAAACGATGACCTACAGGATTATATAGAACTTATTAATAAAGTACAAAGACATACACATTGTAGTCCTTCTTACTGTCTTCGTGCAAACAGAAGACAACAATCCTGTAGATTTGGGTATCCTAAGGAAATTATCGATCATACAATTCTGCATAATGATGGGCATGGCAGACCAGAGGTTGTAATGACAAGAAATGACCCATTAATTAACCCTCATAATCGGCTTCAATTACAGGGTTGGATGGCAAACATAGACATCAAACCAATTCTCAGCATCCACGCAGCTTTACAATACATTTCAAAATATGCAAGTAAAGCAGAACCACAGTCTGCCTCTTTTTCGGAAATATTAAGTCAAATTCTTCAAACCAATAACCCTAAAAATCCAGTGCTCTCATCAGTTCAAAAGTTATTACTACATATCATTGCTGAATGTGATATTTTAGCCCAGAAGACCTGTCATATTCTCTTAGGTATTCCTCTCTACCACTCTAGTCATTTATTTGTTACTCTAAATCTTAATAATGAAGCACCATGATGGCTTTGCGGTACTGGCAGCAATGAAAATAGTGAGTATAATAGAACAGGTGATGTTGGTCAGACAACAAAATCACTGTTAAAATTATATTGGGAGCGACCTACAGAATTTGAGAATTTATCATTATTTCAACTTAACATGATCTATAAATTTACATGAAATCGATGAAACAAATGTGATCATGAAAATATTTTATATATCTTTCCATGGCCATCACCCTTATGTAATGGTCCACAATGGAAGGACTTCTGTCGAATAAAAGTTCTTCTGCACGTTCCACATAGAAGTATTGAGCAGTTGACTGAAAACGTAATGTAAAGTGGTCAGTTTTATATAATCATTATCATGAAAAAATTAATGAAGACCTAGTCGACTTATTTGGACTTCCTGTAAATAAGCAAACTGAAACTACTGATGATGAAGATGATGGTGAATTAATTAAAGAGGATAAACAAAATGAAAGTCGGTTTGATTGGATGTTACTGGCAGAGATGGGGCCAAATTCAATAATAGAGGATTCTTGCAACTTAGGATCTCATAACATGGATCTAAATCATAGATGGGTTGATGATGCTAGGCAATGCTATTCTTATACAGACCTTGTGAACATCGACACTTTTATACATCAAGCTTCTAGCAACACTCAAATAGAAGGGAATGAAATTTCAGATACTGATAGTATAGATCCTAACACCCTAAATGAAAACCAGATGAAAGTGTTTAAGCGAATCAAGTCACATCACAATAGTGTGCTTGCAGGTTGTCAAATTGAGCCACTAGAATTATAATATTAGGAACTGCAGAAACAGGCAAATCATACCCTATAAAAGCAATTCAGCATTGACTTCATCAAATGGCAGGAATTGGATCTAAATCACTGGTACTTATACTTACACTGACAGGTGCTGTGGCTTTTAATATTAATGATATGATGATTTCTCTGTACTTTCAATCACATTAAATGATAATAATAACAAAATAAACATAAATAGTGAGCGATTGAGACAGTTGCAACAAAGATTAGAAGGTGTAATATATATTATCATAGATGAGAAAAGTATGATCAGATGTCACATGCTCGCTTTAATCGACATGTGGCTACGTTAAGCTTTTCTAGAACAAAGGAATAAACTCTTTGGTGATAGGTCAATCGTTCTGGTTGGTGATTTTGGGCAACTTCCTCCTGTGCTAGACCTTCCAATGTACACCAATGTAATGCGAGATCAAATATCAAATAACGGTCATACTGCATACAGACAATTCAAGAAGGCATATAAGCTTGATATAATTCAATGGCAAGCTGAAAATTCAGAAGAACAAAAAAGTTTCAGAAATGTTCTTTTATGACTTCGTAATGGAGAGTCTATACTAGACAACTGGAAATTACTTACTACAAGATTCAAGGAAAAATTGAACAGGCCAGAACATGAACAATTTTCATATACTACCTATATTTTACCAAAGTGGTCTGATGTAAATATCGTAAATATAGATAAGCTTAGATCTTTAAACATTCCTGTGGCAAAACTTCTTGCTATACACACTGGTAGTACAGATGCAAAAAGTGCAGATGCTGACACAGCACATGGTCTTGAAGCAAGGCTTTATTGGCAAGAGGCTCATGTGTTATGTTGACAGCAAATATTTGGACAAATGCTGGTCTTGTCAACAGCTCATTGGGTACTATCCAAGACATTTTATTTGAAGATTATGGACCTTCTTCCCTTCCTGTGGCAGTTTTTGTAGCATTTGACAGTTACAAAGGTCCTACAATTACTAACATAGAAGGCATAAATGTAGTTCCAATTATGCCAATTCGATGTACCTGAGAAGGTAAGTCAAGAAATGCTTGTTCATGCCTGCAAATTCCCCTTTGTCTTATATGGGCAATTACAGTGCATAAAAGCCAGGGGCTCACTTTACCAAAAGCCTTTATAGATATTGGAAAGAAAGAATTTATTGCTGGCCTTTCATTTGTTGCAGTGTCTCAGGTTTGTGCACTTAATGATCTACTTTTCAGGCCATTCAATTTTGATAGACTATGCCAGATTAAAGCTTGTAAAAGAGTCCAAGAGAGGATATGTGAAGAAGAGCTCCTTGTTTTCTTGATACCTAAAAATTAAGTCAATAAGTCAATAAATTGCTGAATGTATGTTGCAAAATAAAAAAATGATAACAAATTCAAAATAATTTTTTAGTTGCTTCAAGCAATAAATAAAAAAAGAAAATTTCTAATTGCATATAGGTTATATACACGGGTATTAATTGATTTATTTATTAAATCTATGTAAGATAAAATTATAAACAAAAAATAGATTCGATTTAAAGTTAAACTAAGTTTAGCTTTAGAGTTCATGAGGTGATAGTTTATACTAAAATTTTTGAAAAATATTTTTTGTTAGAAATATCAATATACCCGTGTTTTATATGCTAGTATTCAAATAGAAATTGCTATAAAAAAAAACAGAAATAAAAAGCTACTATGAAAAGGTAAAAAATAACAATAATTATTAATAATTATTAAAGCAAAAGGTGAAACCCGCACTGTAACTTAGTAAAACCCACTAAGATTATGCAAAATTGAATTTCACCTTCATGTGATCTGTATTATTATTAATATTTAATATCATAATTATTTCGTAATTTTTTTTGTTGTAATAATAAATAATAAATAATTGTAAATAAATAAAGTAATCACGTGATATGCAATGGTTGTAAATAAATAAAGAGATCATGTGATATGCAATGGGACAGACAGAAATTTTTCAAATTACTTTTTTGATGTGATATTGTTAATTAAACTAATAATTGCATCAAAAATGTAACATTTTATGTATCAAAAAGGTAACTTTTGTATCACTTTGCTGATCATTTAATGTCTTTCGCTACGCTCTGAACAATTATTATATATAATAATGCTATACTTGACATCTTTGAACAAAATTAAGCTAAAGAAATTCCCCAACATATTGCATACAACAACTCACACTACTTACAGTTTACATTTTATACTGATGGCTTTTTAAGCAATATTACTAATTACAGATGCAAAATAGATATTAGTTGGATTCAAATCCAAGATGAGACTATATTGTATCAATATTTAGCAGAAATTTAACTTTGTTCTTATCTTACAAAGCAGAACTTACAGCATCCTCTCCGCTGTTAGCATATGCCCAAAACAGAATACCATTACTATTTATACTGACTCACAATTAATAATCTTCAAATACAATAAGCTCACACAGTCACCACCTACACCTAACAAAATATACTCTTTTAACTACTGGCCAATATTCATATACTCCTAAACTTTATTACTGCATATCAAATTTAAATTAATTTTCAAAAAGTAACTGCACATAGTAGTAATATGCTAAATGACATAGCTGACAAACTAGCTAAAAACCAAAACCA